>LPNX010286218.1:444462-464057 GCA_001517045.1 Pseudotsuga menziesii | reverse complement strand
CATTTTAATTTACACTTACTGAACTGCTACTAAGGAGTCCCTTCTCCTTAGTAGGTGCTCATTCGCACAAGCTAGGGGTAAAACCCTAGCCACAATCAAACACTTGCAATTAATCCTAATTTTCTCCCATTTTGTATAGAAGGCCCCTTTTGTCAATTTTTATAAGCTTAATGGAGTAAAGAGCATATCTAAGGTAATAATTTATTTTTATTTCCAATTTCCTATTTTTGATAATTAAAATGTTATTAGCGGGCATTTATTAATGTGATTACTATAGTTTCAAGGTTAATTATTAGAATTAGTTCATGTAATTCATCCAAGATTTAGATGGTAGCGCTTCCCCATGAGGAAATCTGCCACATGGGTTTTGTTCCTAGATGATCCAAGATGGTTTTATGTTGTTCATAACGAATCCAGGCTAAGTAAATGCAATAATATCCCTTGGTCAAACCTCTAGTCAAGTGGCTCCATATACACATCATTCCAACCATAGTTGCATTTGATGCTTGGGGAGAAAGGACATTATCATGCATTTCATGTCATGAAAATATAAAATGATAATGATAAATATTCTACCCTCAATCACAGAAGATCCAAACTTAGACCATAGGATCTATCCTATGATCGTATTTAGCATTAGATTGTTATATCAGTTTAGTAGATCCATGAAATAGGGGAATAGTTGAAACACCTTTCCTTGCTTTAAATATATTATATCTGTGAGGCTTGCAGGTCATATATAGAATATATATAGACACAAAGAGAATATCATACTTATGATCATTGTATACCTCACAATATTATTAGGCTAATGAAAAGGCAATTGATGTTTTGAATTCTAGTGTGAACATTTCTTAGTACTGTAGCTTTTTTCCTCATCATGTCTCAAGTTAGGATGGCCCCTTATCATATGCCACATGATTAGTAATTTTATTCCTTAGTAAGTTTTCTTTCATTTCTTATGTATTTGAAAAGTTTTTAAATAGATTTTGAGAATATTTTATAGAGTAATCTATCTTATTTAGATTATTCCATGTTTTGCTTAAACTTTGTATTGCGTGAACTATGTTCTATTTATATTATGTTATGTTTGCACTTTATCTTGCTTGAATATTTTTTGTGTGGATCCTGTTAGCACTATTTTCGGGATAAGTAGTTGGCAAGGGATTAGGCTAGTGAAAGGAGGAATAAGGTTTGAAAAGTTTCTTATCATATGACCTTGAAGGGTGCTAATGAGGTTCTACAGGTATTTTGAAGGATTGTTTCTAGGTTGGAAATGCAAATTAATTGAAAAAATCTAGTTTTGAACCTTGCAAATGTTTGTGAATAAGAAAGTATGTTCCAAGTTGTATGGTGACAGGAAATGAAAGGGCCTAAATGCACAGGCTTAAGAATTTTCGTATGGGTAGGAACATGTTAACTTGTAGACATAGTTTTCCGTTGGATGAATAGATGTGAATAGATCTACGGTCCCGAAGAATTTCATTGTTTTAACATGCAGGAAGAAATAAAATTTATTAAATCAACAAAACGGCGAATGATTTGTATTTCAACGATGGTGATGAAAGGTTGAATCAGATCCACGGTGGAAATTCATTCCACTAATATAACTTGCATGGACAAAGTAACTTTTCATATTTGTGGAATGTGGTAGGGCCTACATTTTTCAATGGTCAAGATTGATGATGGAGTAACTTTTCATTCCGTTGATTTAACATGCTCGTAGAAAGTAAATTTTCTCATCTATGGAATTACTTAAAGGCCTGCATGTTTCAATGGAGGAGATATAATTGGAAAATAGAGCTATGGCAAAGAACAATTTTGCAAATCCAACATACGCAGATAAATGAACATTTGAAATATGTGGAATGTGGTAGGATCTTAAAGTTTGAATGACAGAGATTTAAAGAGGATTTTGATTAAAGGCCAGAAACAATTCTGCAATGTGAACTAGCACAAGAAAGTAGAGATGAATATTTACGAAATTAGGTAGGGGCCACATGTTTCAACGACTCATATTAAAGCTTGATCTAGATCAACGATTGGGGTTGATTCCGCAGATTGAAAGTGCAAGGGGAAATGAATTCCTGGATTCAGCGGAATATAGTAATGGTCACACTTTTCAACGGTTCGGATGAAGATATAGTTTAGATCAATGACTGAGGTTTATTCTGCTAATTCAACATGAAAGGAAGGAAAATTTTGGTGAGGATGTGAAAAATGCAAGTGTGGAATATAATCGAAGGTGTGGATTTAAGCTAAGATAAATCTACGGCTGAAAATCTATCTGTGAACAGAAGTTATAAGAAATATAATAAATGTGATATAACTAAAGACCAAGGTTTAAGGAAAGTACAGATGGACAGCTCATATTTGAGATAGTTTCAGATTGAATATGGAGATTTATTCCAGTACTTGAAGTTGCATGAAAAATAAAGAAGGCTGAAATAACAGGAATAAGGCAGTGTGGTTAAAAGATGATCAAAAACAAGGGATCAGATTGAAAGATACTAGATCTACTAGTGAAATTACATTTGGTTGAAGAAGATGGATAGTTAATATGAAAAATAAAATATTATAAGGATGAGCACGTGGATTCAAATAATTTGATCTTTCTAACCATCAGAAAGCGGGATCCCAGACTATGCAGAAAGCACCACATTGGACTAAGATATTTGGACCATATGTCATCTAACCAGGTAGGATTTTATCTCTGATTGAACTAGTTTCTAAATGGATGAGGTTGAATATTTAGAGGTCCAGAATCTTGAGTATCATAAATTTGAAGAATTTTTCAAAGACAAAGACTCAAAAATCTTTGACACTATTTTGGTTAATAATACCATAGAAACAACCAAGAAAAATTTGAAGTAAAGTCTAGGGAATTGATACTCATGGTGTTTTTAGTTCATATTTCTATTATTTTTCAACAGATCAAACCCCAAATTGTCCATAGTTTGTCAATTGGTGCGCCAGTAATTATTCCTCTTCCGAGAGGGTAACAATGGATGCATCTGGGTCTAAAATATTGTGTCTGGTGAGTTCTATTGTCATATGAAATACTCTATATGTCCCCACTGATTTTGCTCGAGTGTCTAAAGAATACAAAGAAGGAAGCGTAACCCAATTTTTCTAAGAGTCCACAATTGAGCACAAAGCGAATTTATTTAAAACCTGTTCAAAACCGAAGAGTCAGTTACTAAACCATCCTTTTCACATTGATTACAACTTATTTAATAAAGAAACCCAGACTCTTTTAACCTTAGAAAGTCAGTTTTTATGGTTGGATACAAATGAATACATCACAAAACCATTATTGAGCTTAGTGTTCACCCTTAGTACTAGTCAGGTTGAGTCTAAACATTTGAGTCAGTCAGTTCAATTATCATGCCTTAAGTTTGATGAGTTTCTAGCTGAGGACATTCATTCTCAGCTAGTAGACTTCGACAACACAAGATCTTTCATATTTCAATACTTTCTACTGAAGATGTTTTTAACATTCAATGAAGATAATTTACAACTACCGAAGATGGTGATAACAGATGAAATGAGTAGGGATTATAGTAAATTTATGAATTTTCTCATGGAAGAAGTATATAATGCTTTCTTTCAAAAGAAATTTCCCAGAGTATTACCATAGATGAAATAAAAGCTACAGTTTTCACCTGAAGGAAGAATAGGGGATTGGTTCCTATCTGAATATTGTACAGTGATTAGGGTATATGGGTTTGTTCATCAACCCTATATCCTGCCATCATTTTTTACAATGAGAGTGTTTGCATTGGAGCTAATTAGGCAAAATTTAATAGTTGAGAATGAACATTTCCTGAGTTTTAAGAATATTTCAGAGATTAAATTTCCACGGATAGTAGGCCCTTTTGTCATTAAGAGAAAATATGCTCTTCCAGTAATTGAGAGCCTGCTCAGAGAAATGCTATATTCAGTTGAAGCTGCTATTAATTATGATCCTCGCCATGTTATCTCAAATAGGAGACAATCTAATAAAAATAAACCATTTAAACATTCTGAGGTGGCAAGAATTTCTGAAGCAGTGAACTAGATGGATTACCCTAAGGA
Organism: Pseudotsuga menziesii; assembly: GCA_001517045.1. Lineage (NCBI taxonomy): Eukaryota > Viridiplantae > Streptophyta > Pinopsida > Pinales > Pinaceae > Pseudotsuga > Pseudotsuga menziesii. Next base: position 459,980 of record LPNX010286218.1, on the reverse strand, counting down.
TATCAAAAATGGTGAAAATATGCAGGAATATTCACTTTCATTTGTGCAAGAAGACAGTTCTACTCAGCGTGATCTTCCTAGTATAGTTGCAGCAGCTACTCAAATTACACCATTGGCTAGTTTTTCTGGAAAAAAAGTAAGAGGGACTTCTCAGATGCCATGGATACTAAAGAAGAAGATACTGCCAGAACACCCAAAAATAAAAAGATTGAAAAAGTATGGCAACTTGTACAGGTCACAAAGGATAGGCTTAAGGGTAAAAAGAAGCAGATGAAGGTCAAAGGCCCAACTTTTGAAATCCAGGAATATGCATTTGATAAAATTACTAAAGGAGCTACAGATAGATACAAGTCCAAGACTAAATTGTTAGATAAAAATAAAGATGTGGAGGAAAAAGATTCAAAATACTCATTGAAATTATATGCTGAAGTAAGGAAATTATCCAGTTAAGACACATCCCTAGTGACTGTTAGGGATCATGCTAAAAACACATTGAATTTGCAATGACTACATGAAACAAAGTCGCTGAAATGGGGATGAACTTAAAAAATATCCCTGCTACTGATATGATACATCTACATAAACAAACAAGTGACATTATTTATACTGATTTGTTGAAAGCAACATTACAAGTTTCAAAATTACAATCAAGTAAGAAAAAAGTTGAAAATTTACTCAGACGTGAGAAGGTGGAGAACAAATCCCACCAGAAACAAATTAAGAAGTTACAAGTAGAATTATTGGTGGATGATAGTCAAGCTGGAAAGGGAGCTCTTGCACAGAATTTTTTCAGTGAAAAATAAAATGTTATTCAATTGTTGAAAAAGAAGCTAAAAATTCCATCTACTCAACTTATACAAACTTCTGAGCTGACAGAGTTTGAGAAAGACAAGGAAGATTTGACTACTGAATTGACTAATTGTAAAGCAAGGTTCTTGAAGTTTGAGGAACAGGAGAAGCAACGGGAAAAAGATACAATTCTTTTGGTTGAAAATGAAAAGGCTTTAAAAACAAAACAAGCAGAGTTGGAGAAGGAATTAAAAGAAAAGAATAAAGAACATGAATCACATATTATTTCACCTCCTGTACAGTCTAGTACATATTCTCTTTCCCAATCTATGTCTCAAGTAAGTCTTAGAGATATGGAAATCACTAGTTTGAAGAACCAGAATAAAAATTTGGAATACACAGCTGTAAAAAGAGAACAAGAAATAAAGACATTGGAGAACAAATGTAAAGAGTCAGTAGATAAGAATAATAAGTTGACAAAGAAAGTGATGGGATAGTCATCGCTACTGGGAGCTAAGCATATCATCTGGGATGTGCTTATATCATAAGCAGCCAAGCTCAGGCCTTATTTAAATTACATTTTAGACAAAGAGAGTGTTGTGCAAGCAGCTAGACAAAGTGTCATGGTAGTGAAGCAAGTCTTAAATAAAAAATCCAGAGTGACAACTCAAAATGCAATTAGTTTTTTAAACAGATTGACAAAGGAGGACATAATGAAGGAAAATATCAATGATAGGATCTCAACCATTGCGCGGGCAACAAAAGTGGTGAGCAAATATCAACATTTGGATACTGTTCAAATGAAAATTGACATTATTTATCACCAAATTAAGGAATTCATCGAACTGTTTAATCCCTTGTTCAAAAGACAACTTCCTTTCTTTTGGGAAGAAAAAGGAGGGATTTGTTCTCAAAAGGATTATAATGACAAGTTGATTAGTTGAAAATTAGATCACAGGCAGTTTGAAGACATGCAGCAATCCTTGTCTGGAAAAATAGAGGTTGACAAATTGGCTAAAGATTTTGAGATGTTGTTCGATTTCAAAGCTACATGTGCTGAATTGTTAGATTTTTCTTATGTGGAGAATGTGGAGCTCGAAGTGTTGGAAAAGGAGATGATCAATATAGATTTTCCAGCTGTCAACTAATGCAAGACAGATGAAAATTTTTGAAAAACAAATACAGGTTGCACGAGTGAAGATTTTGAAGAGATTTGAAAAGAACAAATCATTTTGTAATTCATTTTTGGAAATTAGTTAGTTAAGAAGTTTAGTTTATTTCAAAAATAGTTAGAAGCAAATAAATGTGTTTGACACATGTAAAGGCAGCTATTCCTATTTTTAGAGTCAGTTATTTCAGATCATGAAGCAATGTTATGTATTTAAACAACATTTGCAGATGAAAAAAGGGTTGAAACCCGAGAGATTTTGTGTTATGTATTTTGTGACCTATCATTAATAAAATTACAGAGCTGAATGTTGGCCTTTTGCTGCAAAGATTCATGTGTATTTTGTAGTTACAGTCTGTTATTTCTCTTCTCATTGGCAAGTCTTTTTAGTTAAACTTGTCATTATGTGTTCTTTCATATCTGGGATGAGTGTGTAATAGTATCAAAATTCATATGTTTATGCTCTGGCTATTGTTTCATATATTCACCAAAATTTCTTACTAAAGTTAATGCAGAATTCATATTTTTGGTGCTCTTTATTGATAGACTGTCCTCGTTCCTTCTTTATCACTAGACAAACAACATTTTGACTGTGGTCTAATATTATCTTGCCTTTGTAGAATTTTCTCATGAAAACACTTATGTGATTCAAAAAATATTTGTGAATCCATAGCCCAATGTATGCTTTCCTTGTTTCAACCACAAACACAATCTGAATTTTTATTTTATTTATACATCTGGCCTTGTTAGACAACTCAGTGAGATATCCTTCTCTGGAAAGAAAGAAGCCAACTTTATTTATTAAAGTGGTTCTGTTCTTACCTTGATATTTTCTTCTACAACATGAGGTAAATTTTGAGTGTTAACAAATTGGTGATGTTGTCGGGGAACGAGAGTGCAAATCAGCCCTGGGAGAGATGACAAAGATTGCAATATTCCTAGAAGAAAGGATTCCTGTAGAAAAACAGAGATTTCTGCATTTGAAAAAAGTTGTGCATTTTTTATGGCGACTCCACATTCATTCTAAGAAAGATTTCAAAAGGAATCCTATCTTCCAAGAGGTCACATACACGAGGTAATCTTGATACTGAAATATTTCAAAGTTTGGAAAACCTAGAAAGATTGTTTAGAAATAGGGGTAAACAAAAAATAAAAATTTCTCAAGTTGGTGCATCATTTTCTCAAGAGTTTCATAGCATTCAGGATTTTGGGTGGGAAACAAATTTTGGAAGATCATTATTAAAATCAAAATCTGAATCTGATTTGAAATATACACAAATTAATCCCAGTAGATTAGAATCATATATGCTTGATTCTCTTTGGAAAAACCTTCAACATTCTGTAAAGGCTTAAGAAAGAAACCTTGTTGTTCAAAATTTACAGTCTTATATCCCACAAACTGTTCAAACTCCTCCAACCTTTCATGCTCCTCATTTTGTTCCCAATCCACCTAGACCAATGGCAACTAGGTTTTCTCCTTTGGCCTTACCTGTTGTGTTGCATGACCGTCCTCAAAATTACACTGAAGGAATTTCCTTGTATGATGGAGAGGGTAATTTTACAGCAAGACAACATGTTGACAGATTTGATGATTTTATTGACTTGGAGGAGGTTGATGACGATGATGTTAAAATGAGGTTATTAGCACAAAGTTTGTCCGGAGAGGCAAAGAAGTGGTTTAGGGATTTACCTACTAGATCCATGAAGCTTTCCAAAATTCATTTTTAGAAAGATGGGATGATAAGAAAAGTCCATTACAAGTGCTTTCTCAATATAATAATCTCAAGAAAGGAAATTTTGAATATGTCCATGATTTTTCCAGTCGATTTATGAGGGTATATAACTCTATTCCCGTTGATATTAAAGCCCTAGTAGGCACTACAAAAATCCATTATGTTGATGCCTTTGACAGTGATTTTGCATTATTATTGAGAGAGAGGAAATCAATAAGTCTTCCTACTATGTTTAAAGATGCTTTAGAAGTGGAGGCTAATATGATGGAAAGTGGAAAGATAAATCAGAAAGTAGAAACACATAAAAGGAAAGTTAGAGAAGAAAATGTGTTGTCTACTTCTGTTGCCTCTTCTCCTAATGATGCTAAATTTGAAATGATGATGAAGACAATGGAGAGATTGATGGATAGGCTAATTATGGATAATATACCATTGAACAGAGAATAGACTGAACCTCAAATCAGAAACTCAAACTTCAGAAGGCCAAATCCTCCCCCACTTCCACAAAATAGACAGAGAGATATGAGGAATCCTAGAAATCCAAATGAACAGCAAATACAACCACCTTTTCCTGATAATTATGTTGAAGATGAAGAAGAGGTTGATCCTATTGAAGGTCAAATTCACCATTTTGGTGACTTGGATTCTGAAATATACCTCACAGAGGAATAGCATAATATGTTTGCTCAATAGGATGACAATAATGATTTTGAGGAGGAGTCAGAGCAGTACCAAAGAGGATATTTACATGCTATAGATGATGTCCAAAGAAAGATTAAATTGAGAAATATATATGTTACTATAAATAAAGGAAGGTTCAATCAAAATCAGCCTTCTAGTATCCAACAAAATACAGAAAACAAAAATGAAAAACAAAAAGAACCCATTGTGTATAAAGAATCTGAAAATAAAACAGAGAAAATAAAAGAAGTGAAACAACCAGCACTAGTGGATGTGGAAAAAGTTGCTTCAACTTTTAATTTGCAAACAGAACTTTCAAAATTGAAAATTTCCATTCCTTTCAATGAATTGTTGAGAAATAGGGAATATAGAGATAAAATAACAGATATGGTCAAAAGTTAAGGAGAATTTCAACCAGATGTCCTAGAGGTGATAGATGATGCTCCTACCATTGTATTTGGGTCAAAAATTGAAGATATGGATGATGATAAGGTTCCTTCTTTTTATCTGAGTTTAAATGTACACGATATGATTTTGCACAATGCTATGTTAGATTTCGGTGCATCTCATAATTTAATTCCTAATGGGGGGGTAGAAAGTTTGGGACTGGAAGTTACTAGAGCATATAAATATTTATATTCCTTTGATTCTAGGAGGGTGAGGTTTCTTGGATTAATTAAGGATATGGTGGTAACTTTGACAAAAATTCCATCTAAGACTGTGGTAATGGATGTTGTTGTAGCAAACATTCCTCCTAAATTTGGTATATTGTTGTCAAGATATTGGAATTCTAAATTGAAAGGAAGTTTGTAAATGGATATGTCATATGCTACTATTCCTGTGATTGGTGGGAACAAAAGGTTGTACAGTGAGAAGAGATCAGCTTATGTAGTTAGCAGCCAAGAAAAGACAAATAATCATCACATACATGTTGTTGATACTGATTTAGGATTTTTCATTTTCTTTAATGTTGGTCCTCCCTATGATCCTGAAATTCCTGTACCAATTGAAGTTAAGGATGATGAAGAGTTCACAAAAAGACAAGAGGCTTTAGAACAAAAACAAAAAGAAGGACTTTGGACTATGTATTTTGATGCATCTATGGAAAAAATTAGTTCTGGTGCTAGTGTATATATTACTTCTCCTGACAGGGATTTTAAGCTCTGTCATATAAGTTAAATTTTGAGTGTACCAATAATGTGGCAAAGTATGAATCTTTATTACTAGGATTGAATGCTTTAAAGGATATGGGAGCAAAGAGGGTACAAGTCTTGGGAGATTCAGAGCTTGTAATAAACCAGGTGAATGACAGTTATCAGACCAAACATCCTAGGATGAGGGCTTATAGGAATGAGGTATGCGATATGTTTGGTAATTATTTTATAGATTACAAAGTCAGAGTAATTCCCAAGATTGAAAACATGGTAGTTGATTCTTTAGTTGTTGTTGTTGGTAAGTTTAAAACTCCCATTGCTTCCCAGAAAAAGCATAAAGTTGATATTGTGAATAGACCCTCCATACTAGACAATTCCAAATACTGGCAAGTGTTTGAGGATAAAATGCAAATAAAAATATTTTTAGAGTTGTATGGTGAATTTGTAAATACTCATATTGACAATAAAAATGATCATTTTGAGAACTTCCAAGATGATGAACAAAGTGAAGATGAAATAGCTAGAAACAAAAAGTTGAAAAATGCACTAGGGGGGAAGGACACAATCCAGTTCAAAAGCAACTTTATCCCAAGAGCTCTAATTCCTTTACAGAAAATTTTTGACCAGAATGATGTTGTGAAAGATACAAAAGTGAAGCATGATGATAATGTTGTCGAAGACTGTAATACCACGGTTTTGACCCCATGGTATTAAAATTGTACATGATGTAATAATTATTATTAAATCATGGTGAGGAGCTCAAATCCAAGGACCTGCCATTGATTTGGTGTTTTGTGTATCGACGATCAAGGTTGATGTCGATGGTTCTCGTGTTGATCAGGCATGGTATATTTTTGAGATATCATGTAAACGTGCAATTTAATAAAATACCACAACTATCTATGCACTGCAATGAAAGAGATGGGGGCAAGTTTTCACAATGAATAGGGAGGGGATTTATCCAAAACCTTGAGCCAATAGGGTGAGACCAGATGTCGATGAGAAAAACCATAAGCTCTCATCTACCATTTTCGTCCTTTGTACGCAATCATTCAATTCTTCCAGAAGAACGGTTGAGGTAGTTAATTCCTTGGGTAGAGCGAGGCATGGAAGTCGGTTTCATGATTGAGGCATCCTACAGTCTGAGCAAACCTACAGCCTAGGGGAAGCCGCATTCTTGCTTCTGAAGCAAGTAATCATGTGAATGCATGCCCAGTCCATCATTCCTAAGTCACCCAGACTGTTTTTGGACATTTCTTCCATTCCATTCTGGGGGAGATTCATTATTCACTATCCTGAGTCATGGAATGAGTTGTTTAGCAGTGTTACCCTCATTCACACAGAGATTTATAGGATTCGATTATTCGGATTCACACAGAGTTCTTCCTCCTCATGCAACGAGAGATAGCAGAGTATTGTTATGCATTTTTGTTGTGTTTTTCTGTGTTATGGAGTGGTATGGAACCCTGGTCTCTTATGTACAAGTGAAACCTTGTTTCTCCTGTCTTATAGAGTGAGTGGTATGGAACCCTGGTTTTCTGTGTTATAGAGTGGAGCCCTATGTTGTTATGTCTCATTTTGGTTTGTTGTTATGTGTGCCCTGGTTTGGGTCTTAACTATATGCAAGACTTAGGAGTGGAAGAGACGTTGAATTGGATTGATAAACCTAGTGAAGAGAGGAACCTCACAAAAAGATAAGAGTGGATGTTGAATCTTCTATGCACTTCCTAAATAGCATTGGACGGGAAGGTATAGCCCAAGGGACTGTGTAGCAGAGAAGTGGATACTTTCTTGTGTTGGGTGTGTAGGTATTTTGGATTCCAGGCCAGATAGATCTTATGGAGGTGTCCCTAGCTCAATGAATGAGCCACTAGATTAGCCATTCTACCTTTCAATTGCCTTAGCAGTGTGATAAACCCAAACATAGATTGGGTTGGCTGAAAGCTTGATAAACCCAATGGTATATTGGCTTGGTTGGGCATCCTGATAAACCCAATCGTGTATCGGCTTGGCTGAGCAGCCTGATAAACCTAATGATGTGTTAGCTTGGATGTGTCTTGATGTGCATTTGGCCATGTGTGATCCTTGGTTGGAAATCCTAATAAACTTAATTGTTATTTGGCTTAGCTGAGTAGCCTGATAAACCCAGCAGTGACATGGCTTGGCTGAGTAGCCTGATAAACCCATCTATTAGTTGGCTTGGCTGGTCCTCAATGTGAATGTTAGCTTGACTGTCTGCAATCTGATAAGCCCAACTGTTAGCTGCCTTGGCTAAGTAGCCTGATAAACCTAGCAGTGTATTGGCTTGTTTTCCTGCAACCTGATAAACCCAATTGTGTATTGGCTTGGCTGGACAGTATGATAAACCCAACTGTAGTTTGGCTTGACTGTGTTTGATCTGTTCTGGCTATGTGTGATCCTGTTGTTCCCTAGTTTCTTGCAGAAATCATGCCCAACTCAGGGGGGTGGTTGTGTTGAGAGATTGATGAAAACAACTAGCCTATAGTTGGGTGGAACATTGCAGTGACATAGCTAGTTGAGGGACAGATTCATCTTCAAGATAAGTATTCTCTAGTTATTCTTAATTCTGCAATGTATATGCTTATGAATGTACTGAATACGTTGAATGCTTATTAAATATTTAAGTAGATTTTACTGTTGTTAAATGTCCCTGCATTTTGCATCTGTATATGCCTTGTGTTTTTCCACTGCATTTTGCTAATGATCATGGAAGTTGGATACCTGGCCAAAGAGTTAGAAATGCGGTTATCTTAAGGAAAAATTTGTTTTTCCGCCCTTTGGAATCCTCCCACGAAAGGTGAAAGTCAAATGTCGGAAGGAAGGAAAAATGGGAAAAAGATAAGGAAAAATCTTGATTTCTGCACCCCGAGCCTGTTGCGGAAGGCGGAAATCGACAAAACAGAAAAAGGCTAAGGTAAAAGTGGTTTTCCGCACCTCAGTATCGGCTCGTGGAAAGCAGAAAGTAGGAAATCAAAAAGTAGGAAACCAAAAGATAAAGTAGTCATTTTAGGATTTTCGCTACCTGAAGTCAGAAATCGAAAGCTGGGAAGTCAGAAGTCGAAAAGCAGAAAAGTGACAAGCGAGCATACCACATTTCAGGATTTCCGTTACCCGAAGTCGAAAATCGAAAGTCAAGAAGTTGCAATTCGAAAAGCAGAAAAGTTACAAGTGAGCACATCACATTTCAGGATTCCCACTACCCGAAGTCGGAAATCGGAAGACGAAAGGTGGAAGTCGGAAAAGTCAGTTTTAGTGCAAAAAATACTTTTTCTGTTTGCAGAGTGGATTTTTCCGCCGCGAAATGACTGTTACAGGGGTGTTTATGCTTAAGCATGAATGTTAAAGGATGAACATGACCCATGACTGTGTTTAAAGAGAAAGAAATAATAAGTTTTAAAATATTACACATATTTGTCAGGTGTATGGGAATTGTGGTATCAGAGCGAGCAGTAAAGTCACCTTCCTCCCTTATATGCTAATGTAGAGGGGAGGGGATGTGACAGTGTGGTATCAGATCCATTGGTTATAGCATTGGGCCTATATGGGCCAAGTGAATAGTTCTCAGAGCTATTGGTTTCAACATTGGGCCTAAATGGGCCAAGATGGATAGTTTGCAGAGAGAAAAAAAATACTGCAGTGAACATTCGGTAAGTGGTTTTTAAATTCTGAGATTGTCACGCAACTAAAAATGGTGTTTATTAACACATTTTACAGATTCATAGTGTAATTGGAAAATTTGGTTTTGGCTCAGCCATGAGAATCAACAGCAAGAATGATGCACAGGATCCCTATGAGCTCAAGGCAGATGCTATGGGGGAAAACATTCGAGTTGGAAATGTTGAAACAAAATTCAATGGAAGAAGATATCAAGAGACTCCCCTGGATATTGTAGCCACCATGAGAAGCCTCAAGATGGAGATGCAAAGTTGTAGAGAAGACAATGAGAGGATGATTAAAGCTTAGGAAGAGCAACATCAGTTGGATGCAGCCATGCTACAGATTTTGATAGACATCCAAAGGAAGATAAACTATGGGAATCAGATAGCAAATCTAGAAGGAAGTGGTGTTGGAGAAACCCACCAACTAAAGCTTCATAAATAGGGGTTCCCACTCTATAAATAATGTACAGTGCAACCTCCCTGAGCACCAGCCCAGACAGGTTTTACCCTACCTAGCAACGTCTGCAGAGCAGACGAGGTCTCACCCGAGGCGTTCAAGGGAGAGCTGTCAGAACCAAGTTTTTTATAGTGGGAAAGGAGGATATGGGGATCCGACCGAGGGCCAACATAACTTATGCAATCATCACACAATATCACAATATCATAGAATTATTCATGGAACATCATTATTCATAGCACATCAAACAGTTACAGAAACACAGATTGCATCAACATAAAAGCAACAGATCGCAGTGATATAACAGAAAGAGGATAAATTGTATCTACATTATGCCATTGTAACAAAACGGAGTCACAGCATCATAAAAAATCTATAATTATAGACAATATTTGAGCCATACTCATCACATCATATTAACCTTGCGCAAATGTGCCACATTACACAATTCTTCTCCAAAACTGTAGACTGCATACATCAGGAAAAACCCAGATAAATCATAGTTAAGACAGAAAATTCTCCATAAATCAGATCACCCCAGATCTTATCCAATCCAATATCACCTGTTTCTCCTCAAAAATAGATCTATAAATAAGCTTACACTTTTACATTGAGGGTCCACTACTGACTGACTTCTAGCCGCTACTAACCTATTGCAACAATACTTGGTCAAAATATACGTAAAATATTCAAAAAGCAGTTATTCTTCTGCTCATCATGCTGATCTACCCTTCCATGGTACCACGTGAGCTTGCACAGCTGTCGTGACCCTACGCAACTCACTTAACCCAAAACCCTTGCTAGCAGGATCCCAACACAGTTTTGTGGCTCGCCCTCGGGCCACGTCAAGTTAACAGGGTGTGTGCCAAAGTCTTGTCCTTAAAATATTCAAATTGTTGTGCAATTTCATGAACCTGAATCTGGACTTTACTGGTGACACTCTAACAATTAGTCAAAGTTTGCTGGATGGGGTGTTCCTCACTATCCTTTCTGTCGACCAATTTTTTATTCTCTTGAATGGCTTGGAGCATGGAGACGGCCTTAATAGCCAACTGGGCACCAATTTCTTGGGATTCATCAAGTTGTGTGCGGTGCTTTTGTTGGTGTTCTTGTGCACATGAAGCTCGCTGCTGTAGATCCCTTAGCTCGGTAGCCCGGGTGATCCACACCATTAGCGGCATGGCCTTCAGCGACATCTTCAGGGTTGTTAGTTGGCCTTCCGCCTCTTACACCTATGCAGTCAGCTGATCAAGTTGCTCATCCTGGACAATACTTTGCCAAAACTGTGTGGTCTCCTCCATAATAGTTTTGGCCTCTTGTTCCATGGTACTGAACTGAGTGGCAATTTATTCAATGGAATTCTTGTGTTCCACAACCTGCTCCGGCAGCATTGTGGGTTGAACTAAGGAATTGAGCATGAGTTTAGTGTCCTGAAGTTGAACCAGAGTTTGCTTCAATCGCTTGGCCTTTTTGAATGGGGTGATCCCTGCAGTGTTGTCGAAAATGTTCTAGCAGGCATCAGAAATAGCCTGCTCAACTTCGCTGCGCCTGTTCAACAATCAGGCGGTCTTGCACCTTCTTGAGTTCGGTAATCTCTTTAGCAGGCTTCCGCTACAACTTGTCCTGTGTCACCTTCAAATGGTTGATTTCATGTAACTTGTCCTCTATCAACTACACATGGACCTGGTGTAGCTCCTCGGCTTCCTTCTACAGCTTCTCAGCGGTATTCCGGGACTAGACATAGGCCTTAGTCAAATATTTTTGTCGTGCTGCCCATTCTAGTGTGGCACCATGCTGCAATTCAACCAACGCTATAGTGGATAGTTTGTTCATATCCAAAGTAATGCTCTGGATTGGGTGTAGCCACTGGTGAACTTCTTCATTGTCAGCATCGATCGCAATCGGGGGAACTTGCACCTTCCTATCCCGGGGCTCAGTGCTGATCAACGGCCTATCCTACAGCAAATGTATTGTCGATGTTTGTTTGGAAATAATATTAAAAATGGACTCTACTCTATCTCTTAAAACCCCAAATTTTTCATGGTTTGATTCACGGATCATCGTAGTCACAGCCGTAGATGAATCAGTGACGACTTTGATAAGCCATTGCAGTTGGTCTTCCATCCCTGACCTAGTACCATTTCCCACCTGAGATTCCTAACGCCATTTGGTGCTAGTATCCTCCCGCATACATTGTGTTGCATCCTTAGGATCCGTTGATGACTTGTTGTCGGAGTCATGGGTGCTCAATTCCTGTGGGGCAAGTTCTTCAGGGACATCCGAGGGTAGCTCCTTAAATAACTCCTCCTGACTCACCGAGATGCACCAGTCCCCTAGCCAGTCTTGTACAATAGCATCCAAATCTTCCATGGTGACTTTATAAGGCAATCGTAGCCACTGTCGATTACCATCCCGCCTGGCTTGAATATGAATAGAGTGGGGTCCAATAGCAAACCGAAGGATCTGTTGATACTTGGCTGTCAAAATATTGTAACTTCAAAGAATATTCTATATGTATATTTTTATGGTCCCCGATGGTCCTACCGGGAGAATCACTTGTATTGTCTTGTACCCCGATCCTTCTAATCAGAATAACTAATAAGAGTCATGAGTTTGTCCCCTCTAATTGTAAAGGTGGGTCATTGGCACCCCAGTGTGGTTACTTGAGCCTACATGTGTAACTCGAGCCTACATGATTAACTTGAGCCTACATGTCGGATGAGTTAATTGAAGTGAACGGATGAATATAAATAGAGGTGTAGCTCTCCTCATTTATAACACACACATTCTCACTTGTGTAGCGCATTAGTGGAGAAGAGAAGTAGTTGGAGAAGGAGGAGGATCGGGCTTTGATCTCCTTGTTGGTTTTATCTTTTATCTTTTTGGGGCATCTATATTGAGGAAGCTTTTGCTGGGATTTTCCCTTTATGGTTTTCCCAAGATAAATCTTTGTGTTCCTTTTGTATGGTTGTGCTTGTCTATCTTTCAGTGATCCTGTTTATATTCTTTTGTTATGAAAATGTAATGAAATACTGATGTCTTAGCTAAGCATATGAAAAATTTAACATGGTATCAGAGCCACCCTGAAAACAAGACATTCTGCAGCTATAGAATCTAGGGCTTCTTACTTTTTGGTTCTCTCTCCATAATCGATCAGCAAAAGAAATCTAGGCTGACTCTCCACTAAAGGGCGCATATTTCTTTCGAAGCGGAATTCGATTCCGAGTATTTTCAATTTTCGGTGTGGGAAATTAGGGCTTCTTGCAGAAGATGAATTTTAGAGTGAGCCCAACATAGGATTTCTCTCCTCATAAAAATTGAAGTTTAGAGACCTGGATCAATATTTTTGGTTGGGTGAAACTCCAGGAAAGTCAAACCCTAGTTTGACCCGGAGCTAGAAAAACCCTAAATACTAAACCTGCTAAGTTTTGGTCTATTCGCTATATCCCAATATTGGCGAAGGTTCAAGAGCTAAAAATTGCAGATACTGAATATATAATCCTGATGAACACTGTGTCCAAACTTCATCCTCTGATTCTCTATATTCTAGGAGATATGATCCCTCCAAGTTAGGGTTCCAGCCTCTTCCAGAATTCATCCCTAAACAGGACACCTAGGGAAACTTGCTATAGCTTGGGCTACAGAGGTCCAAATGGAATTCCTAAAGATGTTACAAAAATATCACGGACTTTAATTTTTGTGGTCCGAATTTCAGAACCTGAAGATGAACCAGTGACACGTGGCATGCCGTACAACTTCACTATTCTAAACAGTCCTGTAACAGGTCACCTTGGGAAAATGATCATAAATCCCAATTGGTGAAACCAATTCTGATGAAACATATGGTGTTGGATCAGGGACATGCGAAATTACCTTAGTGTGAAATTGAATACATATAGGAGTAGTAAATTCAAAGATAGCATAGAAACAGTAACAGGAATTTATGCAGAAGAAATTGGAAAACTAGGGCTTCCTGATCCGGGAGCTTCCCTCCACTATTTTCAGAAAAGGAGTACATTGGACAGCTCCATTTGAAGAGATCTATCTTTCTATCCAATTATATCTAAAATATTCCAAGTTTTTAAAATTAGGGTTTCTCTGACAAACCCTAGATCAGCCAGCTCCGGAAGCAGGACGGACACCTCAAATCGGTAAGATCTAATCCTTTGTTATTTGCATTTGAGGTTCTCATTTCAAAGTGATATATCACATCAGCTTGATGATAAGCTTGGTAAAGTTGAAAACTTCCAATCATGGAAGTATTTGATCTCTCTGAAGAAAATGAATTGGACACCTACATGAGTAGAGAGGTTCCAGTTCCATACGAAGATGAGGCTCAAAGCCTTACACAAGAAGAACTTGATCAAGGCCAAGAAGATCATTGTTGATTCCATCATAGATCAACTTATACTACAAGTGTCTTCCCTAAAGACACCGAATATGTTTGATTCCTTGATCAAGCTATTTGAAGATAAGAACTTAAATCAGAAGATGGCTTTGAGAAAACAGTTGAAGAATGAGAAGAAGAAGATCGGAGCAATTGAAGATCAAGCTCTCACCATTCAAAGAAGATCCCTCAAGCGATGAGGAATATGAAAAACTCAATTCTTGAAGAACCTCTTATTCATCTTATCATTTGGATAAGAAATTATGATTTCATGAATGAAGAAGATGATAAACTAGAATGATCAAAATGGAGTCTACCCACGAAAAATATAAAAGATAAGTATTCAATTGTCATTTCATGATATTTTTTTGTTATACATTTGATTGTATTCAGTTGATGTGTTTTGCATGATAGATTGTTTACATTAATAATACTAATATGCATGTTTACATTAGTTCTAACCATGCAACTGGTGCATTTGAATTGTAGGAAAGGTCCTGTACAACCTCCTACAAGAAAAGAAGGATGAGACTTGTTCCGAAGAACAAGTGATGACAATTCAATAAACATGAATTTGAAGCTCCCAGGGTCAGAGACACCATGATGGAAGAAAGAGCTTCAGAGAGCGGTAGATCCACCTCAAAGGATGAAGACCACCATGGGTATGAGAGATAACTCAATATGAAGAAAAGAATGCTATGAAAGAAGCTATGATCAAAGAATAACAGTTGATCATGGGGAATGATGTATACGATATGATTTCGAGACATAAAGGGAAGTATGTAGTATCCTCCATATGGATCTACAAGAACAAGTGTACAAAGAAAGGTTCATGATTTGCCTCAGAAAGAATAGACTATGACATGACATAATCTATTGACCAGTATATATCAAGCATAGAACCACCTGTATAGAATGAAGAAGGAAAATAATACTCCACTTCAGGGGGAGTGACTACAGAAGATATCTGAGTTCGACACGGTACAACATGATGGATAGCTTCTTGATGGATCGAGACTTTACCAAGAGTAAAGTGGGTTCCAACCTTCAAATTTGAATGCAGAAGACTAGGATATGTTGATGATATGACAAGATGAACTCATGGAAGATGTTATGATGAAAGAATACTAGAATGATGTATGGGATATAGTTCCCAAACCAGAAGGAAAGAGTATTGTATCCTCCAAATGGATATACAAAATAGAGCATGCAGCTGACGGAAGTATCGAGAAGTATAAAGCAAGATTTGTGGCCAGAGGTTTCTTTCAGAAAGAGGGAATTAATTCTGAAGAGACACTTAATCCAAGAAGCAAGGTACACTTTCTTCAGAACTATCATGGTAGTTTCTTCCATGATGAAGTAAAGACAAGCCTTCCTTAATGGTATGATTCAGGAAGAGTTTTACATCGAATAGTCACAAGGATTTGAAGTTGAAGATAGATGGACTCACGTATGCAAGTTGAAGACGG
>LPNX010286218.1:403121-444255 GCA_001517045.1 Pseudotsuga menziesii | reverse complement strand
TAGCAGAAGAATTTGAGATGAAAGACCTTGGGTTAATGCATTATTTCCTAGGTCTGGAAGTATGGAAAAGTTCAAAAGAAATCTTTCTCAACCAGGGAAAGGATGCGGTAGAGATATTGAAGAGATTCAATATGTTGGAATGCAAAGTCATGGCCACACCCATGGACTCCAACCTGAAGTTGTTCGCTGATGACTCATCAGAGTTAGTGGATATGACTCATTACAAACAAATCATTGGGTCATTGATGTACTTAACAAATACCAGACCAGACATTTGTTTTTCTGTGAACACCTTAAGTCAATATCTTGTTCAACCAAGACGGGTTCACCTAGTAACTGCAAAACATGTGATGAGATATCCGAAAGGGACTATAGACTTTGGTTTATATTATGATGGTAGCCATGAGTATAGATTGTATGGCTACACAGATGCAGATTGGGTTGGAAGTATCTCAGACAGGAAAAGCACATTAGGTAGATGCTTTTGTTTGGGGTCTGCTATGAGTTCATGGTTTAGCAGGAAACAGTTCAGTGTTTCTTGTAGCATGGTTGAAGCAGAATACATAGCAGATTGCTCTGCTAAGTTGTGAAGCCATATGGCCTCGGAAGCTGATATCATGTCTCTTTGAACTGAAGATGGATACTACATTGATTCTATGTGATAACGAGAGTTGTGATAACAAAGAACCCCATGTTCCGTCATAACACATAGAAATACGGTATTTCTACATTCAAGATAAATATGCAGATGATGATGTTTCAGTATTTACATACTGTAGATGCAGATGATGGTGACCTGATGATGCTTTCAGTACTCACATACTGGAGATATAGATGGTGATAGTTCAGTATTCGCATACTGAAGATGTAGATGAAGATGGTTTAGATGATGATGCACTGACAAAGCCTCTGTCTTGGGTAAAGTTCGAACACTTTTGAGACAAGCTTGGTGTGGTTCAGAAAGACCTTCCCCGAAAGGGGAAGTAGTGATGTTGCAGTGGGATTGTATCATCCCTGGACTCTTGCCCTAAAGTGACCCAGAGACCTCAGTCTTCGAGAATGAAGAGGGATTGTATCATCTGGGGACATATGTCCAGAAGTGATACGGTGACTTCGATCATCGAGAATGTGGTGGGATTGTATCATCCCTGGGCACTTGCCCAAAAGTGACCCGGAGACCTTGGTCTTCGAGAATGAAGAGGGATTGTATCATCCCGGGACATATGTCCAAAAGTGATCCGGTGACCTCCGTCCTCGAGAATGAAGAGGGATTGTATCATCCTGGGACATCTGTCCAAAATAGATCCGGTGACTTCGGTCTTCGTGAATGTGGTGGGATTTCATCATCCCTGAACTTCGGTTCAAAATGTATTCAAAGGTCTCGACCCCCGTGAATGTGGTGGGATTGCATCATCCTTGAACTTCGGTTCAAAATGTATCCGGAGGTCTCGACCCCCATGAAAGTGGTGGATTTCATCATCCCTGAAACTCAGTTCAAAATGTATCCAAAGGTCTCGGCCCCCTTGAAAGTGGTGGATTGCATCATCCCTGAACCTCAGTTCAAAATGTATCCAGAGGTCTCGGCCCCTGTGAAAGTGGTGGATTGCATCATCCCTGAACCTCGGTTCAAATTGTATCCAGAGATCTCAGTCCCCATGAATGTGGTAGGATTGTATCATCCTTGAACTTCGGTTCAGAACAGATCAGGTGACTTCAGTACTCGAGAACGTGTGTTGATCTCGTAATTCCAATAGGAAGGATTGCCTGAGTTCCACAAATGTGTTGATCCTGTAATTCCGAAAGTAAAGATCGTTAGTAACTCTATAAAGACCTAAATCCTGTAATTTCAAAAGGAAGGATCGTTAGTAACTCTGTAAAGACCTAAATCCCATAATTCCGAAAGCAAGGATCATTGGTAACTCCGTAAAGACCTAAATCCCATAATTCCGAAAGGAAGGATCATGTTGATGTTTTGATGATGTTGATGTTTTGATGATAATGATGTTTTCATGATGATGATGTTTTTATGATGATGATGGCGTACTGATCGAAAGATCAGTGTATGATGATGATGATGTACTGATTGAAAGATCAGAGTATGATGATGATTACGATGTATTGATCGAAAGATCAGAGTGTGATGATGATGATGTACTGATCGAAAGATCAGAGTGTGATGATGATGATGTACTGATCGAAAGATCAGAGTATGATGATGATCAGAGTATGACGATGATGATTTACTGATCAAAAGATCAGAGTATGATGATGATAACGTACTGATCAAATGATCAGTATGTGATGATAACGATGTACTGATCAAAAGATCAGAATATCATGATGATGATGCTGTTCGAGAATTGAAGTATGATTATGGTGCTGATCACGATGTTACCGATCAGGTTGCTGATCGAAAGAATGAAATGTTTAAGATGTTGTTACTGATCGAAAGATCAAAGTGCTGAAGATGTTGCTGATTGAAAGGTCAAAGTACTGAAGATGTTGCTGCTGATCGAAAGGTCAAAGTGCTGAAGATGTTGTTGCTGATTGAAAGGTCTAAGTGCTGAAGATGTTGTTGTTCGAAAGGTCAAAGTGCTGAAGATGTTGCTGATCGAAAGGTCAAAGTGCTGAAGATGTTGATGATCGAAAGGTCAAAGTGTTGAAGATGTTGCTGATCAAAAGGTCAAAAGATGTTGATGTTGATTAAAGAGTTGTTGTCGTTGAATATTGAAGATGAAGACTATATGATGTTGAAAAGATTCCAATGATTTATAGATGTGTTACCCTGATGATGTTGATGATGTCCTCTCCTACTATTGTTTTTGTTGATGTTGTTGTAGAATACCCTTCTCGTTAAGGGGGAGTGTTGAAATATTGTAACTTCGAAGAATATTCTATATGTATCTTTTTATGGTCCCCGATGGTCCTACCGGGAGAACCACTTGTATTATATTGTACCCTAATGATTCTAATTAGAATAACTAATCAGAGTCATGAGGTTTTCCCCTCTAATTGTAAAGGTGGGTCATTAGCATCCCAGTGTGGTTACTTGAGCCTACATGTGTAACTCGAGCCTACATGATTAACTCGAGCCTACATGTCAGATGAGTTAATTGAAGTGAATGGATGAATATAAATAGAGGTGTAGCTCTCCTCATTTAGAACACACACATTATCACTTGTGTAGCGCATTAGTGGAGAAGAGAAGTAGCTGGAGAAGGAGGATCAGGCTTTGATCTCCTTGCTGGTTTTATCTTTTATCTTTTTGGGGCATCTATATTGAGGAAGCTTTTGCTGGATTTTTCCCTTTAAGGTTTTCCCAAGATAAATCTTTGTGTTCCTTTTGTATGGTTGTGCTTGTCTATCTTTCAGTGATCCTGTTTATATGCTTTTGTTATGAAAATGTAATGAAATACTGATGTCTTAACTAAGCATATGAAATACTAATGTCTTAGGGGGAACTTGCACCTTCCTATCCCGAGGCTCAGTGCTGATCAATGGGTTGTCCTGCAGCAAATGTCTTGCCGATGTTTGTTTGGAAATAATATTAAAAATGGACTCTACTCTATCTCTTAAAACCCCAAATTATTCATGGTTTGATTCACGGATCGTCGTAGTCACAGCCGTATATGAATCAGTGACGAATTTGATAAGCCATTGTAGTTGGTCTTCCATCCCCGACCTAGTACCATTGCCCACCTCGTACTCCTGACGCCATTTGGTGCTAGTATCCTCCCGCATACATTGTGTTGCATCTTCAGGCTTCGTTGATGACTCGTTGTTGGAGTCATGGGTGCTCAATTCCTGCAGGGCAAGTTCTTCAGGGACATCTGAGGGCAGCTCCTTAGATAACTCCTCCTGACTCACTGGGATGCGCCAGTCCCCTAGCCAGTCTTGTACAATAGCATCCAAATATTCCATGGTGACTTTATAAGGCAATGGTATCCATTGTTGATCAGCATCCCACCTGGCCTGAATATGAATAGAGTGGGGTCCAATAACAAACTGAAGGATCTGTTGATACTTAGCCACAACGTAGGGAGAAACTCTAGGAACGATAACAACGGTAGCCTGCAGCACTTCCCAATAGACCCAGAAATGAATTATATAGTCCGCTTGTTGGCTGAGCTCTTCGACCCACCATAGGTTCTGATAGTGGGCACCACGACAAACCTTGACTACCTCAACCACCATTGGTTGGTAGTCTTCAGGTTCCATCCAAGCAATGAGAGAGATAAGAATCAACAGCCAAATATAGGAAAAGGGCCGCTCAGTCTGAGCACCAAGCACATCTTCAAGAAACTAATTTAACAAAAATAGAGACCAATTCATTTGTACCCCCTTAGCACAGTTCTAGGAACAGGTGACAACACCCGAATTGCATTGGACTGGTCAATTGTCGTGAACAACCTTGCTAGCCAAAATTCATGCACCAATTCACACCACCTATGATTTAATGTTTTCAATGCGATAAGCACGACCATACCATTGTAAACCAAAGTGCTCCTTTAGCTGTTTGGCATGTTTCTTGTTTGTATCTCTCCCACGAATATACTGCTTCAAGTCCTCCCTAGCCTTCGGCAAACCAGTAATGCTTGCAATCAAGTCGACTGTGACAGGGATTGGCGTAGTCAGCCAAAGCATCCCTCCATGGAAACATGCCAATAGTTGCTTCACACACGCAACTGGTTTCGGAATTCATTGAATGGGAACACCAGGCGTCGTGGGGATCGATTCATATGGCTAATCCTATACATCTTTAAGTAAGAGCAGGTCATGATCTTCAAACTTGAGCCTGATCAACACAGGGATGATATCGACTGAGCACATCATCCCTTCTGGCAGCACTGGTAACTTGGGTGGGTACTTCTGATTCTTTGACGACTGTCATGGCTTGGCTCCCGGACACGTAGGAGCGATGTATCCCAAAATATCATGAACCGAGACACCCCGAGGTGCCACAAACTCAACAGCTCTCAAGCTCGACTGCCCAATCTGTGCAGTTCGTTCTCCCCGCATTCTCATAGATGTGCGAGTTTGGCTCTTTTCGGGTGGCGTAGGACTGGGTTTCTGAGTTTGTCTCTTCTGCTTAGGAATGGACGACGATCCCACTGGCATACTCATGATTTATTCTTCCACATCCGTGGACCGAACGGGGGACTCGTACTCACTAGAAATTTCTATAGCGTCAAGGCCGCTAAGCACCCCTTACCCCTCAAAACCTAAAAATACTCTCAATAGATCTAACTGCAGTTCACTCAACACTCCACTCAAAATGCACCCTCTACTTCTTCTCATGCAACTGAAGAATGCCATCCTACGCATCCTACAGTGTTTTATAGCCACTTCCAATCCAAATTCATCATTGCCAAATCTAACTTCACCATTATTGCTAAATCGAATATTAATGACTCCAAATCCGTCGGTGATATTATTCTTCTAATGGTTGGATCACCCATTAATGCAGGTCGCTCAACAAGTGTTGCCAACCAACTAGTTTTAACTACCTGCATTTATTACTTGATTTGACCACCCCACATCCCTGCAACTGTGGCAAATGTTCAACTGATTACTGCTAAAAAATTTAACCTTGCGCAGCCTCTTCCTGGGGGCTTGCCTTGTTGTGCTGAACTAAAATCTTCATCTTTTTTTTTATAACACCTCAAGTGGTGCACATCGTTGACCCCTTCTATAGGGCTTCAAGCGATCTCATTAATGAGCTTCAGCAACATTACACCATCTAATTGTTGTAACTAAACTGCACCGCCATATGTAATGGACTAAACAAGATAGGGACCTAGCCAGTACATTTGTAACTTACTAGGATGCTTGATGAACTTACTGTCATATAGCAGCACTAAATTTCCTATCACAAACTATTTTTTCTTAATATGGAAATCATGCCATGCCTTCTGTCGATCCTTCGCAACCTGTCGCTGGAAGCCTGTGATGAAACGATCTTCTTCAAGTTGAATCAATTGCGTAGCGCGTTCTTCTAATGCCTCTGCATCGTCCATGCCCATCCTCATGGCAATGCACAAGCTGGGAACAATATACTCCATAGGCATGAATTCCTCTTACCCATAAACCAACTTAAATGGTTTCTGACCTGTTAGCCATTTGCAAGTAGTGCGATAGGCCTATAGAACTATAGGAATTTTTAAATCCCAGTCATCACAGTTATCGGTACATACCTTGGTCAGCGTTGTCTCCAAAATTTTGTTGAAGGCCTCAATAGTACCATTTTCCTGCGGGTGGTATGGTGTACTCCTCTTAGGTTGTATCCACAGTTCCTTAGTTAATGCTTTTACCATCTGGTTGACAAAGTGACTGCCCTAGTCACTCATCAAGATTCTAGGACACCCAAATCGTGTCACAATGTTCTAAAAAATAAACCGTGTTGCTATCACAGTGGTACAATCAGCAACTGGTGCGACTTCCGCCCACTGAGTCAGGTAGTCAGTTGCAGTAATAATATAGCGAGCGCCAGTGCACTTACCTGGAGGATTGATAGGAACCACAAATTCTACAGCCCATTTATCAAATGGTTGCAGAGTCACCTATGGCACCAATGGCATCTCATCCCTTCACGATGATTTACCATCCCATTGGTAGACATCACAGCTCCTTGCATAGTCTGCGGCATCATTATGCAACATGGGCCACCATAGCCCATCACGCAACACTTTTCATGCAGTAGCGTGGCCTCCATAGTGACCTCCTGCGATTCCTACATGTGCTTCTTCTAGAATGGGACCCTGCTCATGCGGTAAGATGCACCATCACAAAATTTCATCTGGTCCAAGTTTATGTAATTGTTCAACAATTAGTTGAAAATCAAAGGCTTTTATGACCAGCTGCTTCTTTTGGCTAGTCGACATTTTTGTTGGGGCAACACTAGTAGACAGAAACTGAATAATTGGTGCATACTGATCATCTATGACATCAACCCAGAAGAATTGCACATATGGAAAACCATCATCAATATTGGTTGGTTCTTCACCATTCACAACATGTCACAGATGATCCAGGCTAGCATTCAACCATCCCATCTTTACCACTATTTCAAAATCAAACTCTTGGAACAAAAGTAACCACCTACAAATTCTCCCCCCCCCAACATAGGCTTATTGACTAGGTATTGTAAAGCAGAAAGATTAGTGAACATCTTGAAATGTCCTCCCAACAAATAGTGCCTAAACTTTTGTAGAGCATAAACCATCGCCAGGCCTTCCCTTTCAGTCATGGTATAATTTCGTTCAGTAAATGATAACTTTCTACTGTCATATGCTATTGGATGATCCAAGTATCCTTCTCCTGGCTACGCAAGAACAACCCCCAGCGTAGTAGAAGAAGCATCAACATGCACATGGAATTCTTTATTCCAATCAGGAAAAACTAGTATTGGTGTAGAGGCCATCTTGGCCTTTAGGGTGTCGAAGCTTCCTTGACATTCCGGAGTCCATTCAAACGCAACGTCTTTTTTTAACAGCTTTTCCATGAGAGCAGTAATCGCAGCGTATCCTCTGATAAACTTGCAATAGTATCCCGTATGTCCCAGTGTTTCTTGGAGCATCTTTACATTTGTCGGAGGTGGTAAACTAAGGATCAGCGCAATCTTTGCTAGATCGACCATTAGACCTTTTTTGCATACGATGTGCCCAAGTAGCATGCCAAAGGTGCACAGAAAATAAATTTTTTTGAATTCAATGCAATCTGATGTTGTCTACACCATTCCAGCATCAATCACAGATTGTCCAAATGGTCTCTACTCAGGACATAGATGATACAGTCATCCATATACCTACAGGAATTTTTGAATAAAATATTTAAATACAGCGACAACTACGTGGGAGAATACAGCGGGCGCATTCTTCAGCCCAAATGGCATGCTTGTATATTGGAAACAGCCCCACTTGGTGACAAACATAGTTTTATGGCGATCCTCTTTCGCAATCCGGATCTAGTGGTATCCTGAAAAGCCATCTGTGAAGGAATATATCTCCTGGCCGCCTACACCCTCCAGGACTTCATCTGTAAAAGGGGTCGGGAACGGATCATGTACACATGCATCATTCAACTTTCTCATATCAATACAAATGTGGATTTCACTAGTCTTCTTGTCTTAGACCACAATCGGTCTTATCCACTATGATTCTTCTACAGGTTCCATGATCCTAGCGTCGAGCATCCTATCGATCTCATCTTTCACACGATCCTTGTATCACATGTTCAATCTATATGGCCTCTGGCATACTGGTTTTGCATCTGGTTTGAGTGGAATATTCATTTCCCCCAAGTCATTGAGTATCCCCTTCATCTCTGAAAATCATGTTGGGAAAAGGTATTGGAATTCATGCAGTAGATCTGTGATTTTGGCCATCGTCTCTTCACCCCAATAGTCTCCGACATTAGCAAATTTTGGATTCTTTGCCGACCCAGTGTTAACTTTTTGGATCCTCAGTGGTTGATTCATCAAGTTCGTTGGTACATCGGGAGCTGCAACACCATGGCTTCCTTCGAAATCTAGAATATTAACATTTCGTAGCTTGTCATCATCTTCATGTTCCCTGGACAAGTTGTAGCACGTCATCATGGATTGGATGGAGCAATTTGCATATGGATCAACTGGGTATGCAATAGGGATGAATTTTAGTACTATGTCATGGATAATGTGTAAAGAATTACATACCTTGGGGTTGGCATCCCGGAAGCTAAATGTTTGCACAAAGCAAACTAACAACTCCTCCCAAGTGGTAATGGTTTTGCGCAATTCTACTACCACATACCAGGATCTTGGCATCTCTTCTAGAGTATGAACAAAAACGTGAACCCACTCATCTCTGGGTCATGATTTCCATAAATTTTGACACTCGATCAAATGACTGGTGGGGTCATTTCATCCGTCATATCTCCCAGCATGATAGACCTCTACATCGCCAAAGTGGACCATCATCAATCTGTGGCACTGCTCCTAGTCACTGATCGTCCGTTTGTGTGTCACCCACCATCGAGCCAGAGTAGCCTTCAGGTCTACATCAAGAGCTAATATCCTTTGCGGTTCAAACACTTCTCTTCAAATACCTAAAATAACTTTGATAGCCCCAACAGTCCTTCATAAATGGAAAACTCGACGGTCTCTGTCGCAACATGTCGAAGAGACTGTGCAATCAACCCACATTTTCTGAATGATATTTCATGCAACAGATTCTGCCAATTTTCTAGAGCATCTTCAGAACCAAAGGATGTGGAATTTACGCTTTGCCATCCAACTTCGCCATAAACAGTAGGATGGATATAGTCCTCAGATATGTTATAATCATGATCCCAACTTCTCCTAACTTCATCCTTTACAGGTTCGATATATCGTCGTCCTTCCTGAGGGTCCATAGGAGCAATGACCCTAAAATCATGGTTTTGAAATGTCATGACACATTTTTTGAAGTTGATAACTTCCATGCTATCATTAGCCCATCCGATTCCTAGCAGCGCGGGATAAGAACCACCATCTCCTACAACTTCTATCACATCAAATTCAGCACATGTTTTCATACCTTCATTGTTGACAACCAAGTTTGAAACACGACCAATGGGCCGAACCTTCACCTGGTTTGCTAAACGTAGTTGTACCGGTGACCATCCCAATGTTGGATTTCCCATCAATTTCCAGGTTTGCTTCATCAGAATTTTTACATCTGATCCAAGGTCCAAAATCACCAAGTCAACCTCATAATCTCCAATCTAGATATTCATCCTCATCTCCTTGCATATATTCTTTTTTTGCAAGGAATTCATAGCAAAATCCTTCACTATCTTATCTGGGTGGTGCAATAATGTCTCAATCTCAACAAGGGCGTCCGAGTCCCTCGCTAGCGATAGACAACTCTCAAAAAACTTGTGCAATGTACCATGTTTCCGCGATGATCCTGCTTCTATAGAGGGGTCGAAAGCAGAAGGAATATCAATAATTGGTAACTTACCTAGATTTATCCCAATCACCTGCTTTGCTTCAAAGAAAGTGTCTTTCTCTGTCACAACATCAAATGCTACTTTTCTCTTGCCAATAAGTCGAACTAGTTGTCATGGTCCATCATCACCAGTTGTCACACCAGAGTGAGTGACAATCTCGACATCAACATCCTTCATCCTTGGTTAAGCGTGAATTGTCGCAACTATCAGTCCTTGATTCAAGTTCTGGGCTTGAGTTCGCGACGGGTTCTAATTCATCGGTTGATTCGTCAATTGATTCATCAGTATATTTTGATCCTGGGGTGGGTTTTGATTCTGAGTCTGATTCTGCGGTGGGATCTAACCCTGCATCAGCTGTTGATTCTGTACCTAGAACATAGGTTGATTCTGATTCTATGTGTTTTGCAACTGGGGAATGTTTCCAGCCTGCCATGTTGCGATCAATTGAGGACAACTTTCAACATTATGATCACCCTATGCACAGTATGTACACTGCGCATGAGGACATGATCTCTTATAGTGCCCAAATACCCCACAGGTATAACACTGAATAGATTCTCGACCTCGTCCTCCTCCTCGACCAAAGCCTCCTCCGCGGCCCCTAAATCCTCCACAGGTTCCTCCCTGTTGAAACTGCAGTTGATCCATTTGCTGATGTGGTTGTTGCTTAACATAATGCGCATCCTGAACAAATTGCGATTGATTATAATGTGGTCGTGGTTCCCGGTTATACTATGGTTATACCACCATTTGCGGCTATGGTGTGAACTATGGCTACACTATAAAATTTGGCTGAGGATGCACAGGGACAAACTGCATCGGAGGTGGCAGTGAATATGGCACTTTTGCTACAGGTTGTACTACTTGTGTCTATGCTTGCACTATCTGGGGGTCCTCCCCTTTCACAAAGTATGAATCATACGTCCTTTCCTAGAGCAAATCATAAGCGCGGCAGTTTTTGTCGTCATGTTCGACTAACCGACAAAATGTATAGTACAAATTTTTTTCTTTGGTAACCATCTTCTGCATGTAATCACAATTCTCATGTCGATGCCCATAGACCTGACAGATGCGACACCATGGTGCACCAACACAACTCAACGGATTGGGGGCTCCCAACAGCAAATAATTCTGAAACGTCAGGCAGGTATCTTTGGTATGTCCGCCTGCATAACAATGGGTGCACCAAATATCATCGCGATCTTCCTTGGCCTTTTTTATTTCTTGCAATTGTAGCGTCAAATTGGCCAACTGCACCTGAATCTGATCCATTCCAACAGTGGTTTCCCCTATTTGCGATGCCTCCAATTTCATCACGGTCTCCAAATCCTCGCTCTGTGTCGCAATATTTTCCTGCATTAATGGTTGTCGGATATGAGGGACAAGTGTCGTGATAAATCATTCTTTATGTTGAACATCGCTCATCTAAAAACTAACCCAAGCCATCAATTTCTTAAATCGCTGATCAAAATCCCAAATCATTTCATTGGGGAATTGTTTGATCTCTTTTAATTTAGTAATGTACTAAGCTTTGGATTTCGGCTTCTTAAATTCCTCAAATATCCCTGTTCTGATCTCGTCCAATGTTTTTGCAGTACCTCCCTAAGGCACCTGTGTGAATTGCATAAACCATTCTAATGCGTGGCCCCTCAGAGTAGTGGCTAGTTGACTTTTCTTGACATCATCATCGATAGTTTGTCGAGCAGTCCAGATCGCTTCACATAAGAACCAGTACTACTCTGGATCGTCGGTGCCATTTCCATCGAATATTGGCAACTTCATTTCATCTCCCACAATTCTGACCTTCTTCCTCCTACTGGTGCTCTATTGCTAGAGTGTTGCTGACATGTTGGGAACATCAACGTAGAATGCACGTTCCTTCCTTGTGGTGGAGTAGTGTGCGGAGACACGTTACTATTGGGGTTCGATCCTGTCATTCTTCTGAGTGTAGCTTGGGCCTGTATATCCTCATCATCACAAAAAGGTCGCTTCATCCCATGTGGTTGTTCTTCACAGTGTCGCACTTCGACTTCTATAGTACCTTCTCCTGTCCTCTGCCTCTTTTCTCGAAACCTTGCTCCTCCCCTCGTACAGCCACTTGTTTCTTCGGTGACCTTTACATTCTCATCAGAAATCATGCCCATATAACCCTTAATTCCTTATGCATTTCCCCCATTTCTGTTGTAGTGCCTACATCCCCCACACACCAGAGTTCCACTACTCTTGGTCCATCTTTAAGATACCCTTTTCACAGACTAGTTGCTTAATTGACAGTTGTAGCGACAATAAGAATCTTCCATGTGGTCCACTGAAAAACTCCCTTTCTGCTTCACTAAAAGATTTATTGGTATCAATGACAAACTCAGTGATGTATCCTTCTAAGATACTATCCAACCATACCTCAACTACCCGCGATGCCTTGTTGTTGGTTTCTTGCAGCTCTTGGATCAATTCTGGGGTCCAGGATGTCAGCTCTCCTCCTTGAAAGTTTGTCTTCTGCTTAGCAAACTTTGCCAACCATTCATGCAAGAGTACAGGGAATTCACAAAAGAACCATTCATGTGGACCGTTGTGGATATATCTATCCAACCATTGGCTCGCCGACAGCTTAGGATTATGGTCTTCAGCTTCAGCAAACTCCCGCAACTTCATATCAAACCATCCCTCGATCTCTGATCGAGTCGGATGCTAGAACATATCCCCCTCTTATTTGCAACTCGGTCCCGGCAACGGAGCCATTTGTTGGTGAAACCAACCAACAAAGCTTCATCGACAGGGGTTCCCACTCTATCGACACCCTACAGCGCAACCCTGAGCACCGGCCCAAACAGGTTTTACCCTACCTACCAACATCTACAGAGCAAACGAGGTCTCACCCGAGGCGTTCAAGGGAGAGCTGTCAGAACCAAGTTTTCGATAATGGGAAAGGAGGATATGGGGATCCGATGGAGGGGAAACATAACTTATGCAATCATCACACATTATCACAATATAGCAGCATTATTCATGGAACATCATTATTCATAGCGCATCAAACAATTACAAAAACATAGATTGCATCAACATAAAAGCAATAGATCACAGTGATATAGCAGAAAGAGGCTAAATTGTATCTACATTATGCCATTGTAACAAAATAGAGTCGCACCATCATAACAGATCTATAATAATAGATAAGATTTGATCCATACTCATCACATCATATTAACCTTGCGTAAATGTACCACATTACACAATTCTTCTCCAAAATTGGAGACTGCATACATCAGGAAAAACCCAGATAAATCATAGTTAAGACAGAAAATTCTCCATAAATCAGATCGCCCCAGATCTTATCCAATCCAATCTCACTTGTTTCTCCTCAAAATAGATCTATAAATAGGCCTACACTTTTACATTGAGGGTCCACTACTAACTGACTTCTAACCGCTACTGACCTATTGCAACAAAACTTGGTCAAAATATACATAAAATATTCAAAAAGAAGTTATTCTTCCACTCACCGCTCTGATATACCCTTGTGCAGTACCGTGTGAGCTTACGCAGCTACTGCAACGCTGCGCAACTCACTTACCCCAAATCCCTTGCCAACAAGTGGGAATAGTGCAAAAAGAAATTCCTGCAAGAGGCCCAATACCTCGAGGAGAGTCTCTAGAGATAGAACGCATGCTCTAGAAATTTATTCGAGTGAATCCTCTGACTCTAAAGAATCCATTGGGGGTTCAACCTCTTCATCTCACAGGAATAAGAGGAAGAGGCGTTACTAGAACAGTTCACATGGGCAATTTAAGAAGGCAAAGCCTCCTACATTTGATGGTGAGGTAAAGTTTGGTAAAGAAGTTGAAGCTTGGCTTGTTGGGATGAGAAAGTATTTCCAAGTCCATGACTACTCTGGAAATATGAAGGCAAGGGTAGCCATTTTTAAATTAAATGGAAGAGAATCTATAAGGTGGGAGCACCTCAGGCAAGTAAATAAGATCAATGAAAGAAAGATTGTGTGGAAACAGTTCAAGAAATATTTCAAGTAGAAGTACCTCTCTGATAGGTATTATGATGATAAGATCAAAGAGTTTGATGAGCTAATATTGAGACAGTTGACCCTGGAAGAATATGCAAACAAATTCTTGGAGCTGTTGAGGTATGTCAAATACATCAGGGATGATAAAATGAAAATTCAGCACTTCTAAGTGGGCTACCTCAGTCATATAAAGACAGGATTGAGTTTGATGAACCTCGAACTCTAGAAGAGGCTAAAAGGAAGGCCAAGTATTGCTACAATTAGAACAAAGGCAAACCTGATTTCCATAAGGCATGGAAGGACAAGAAGAATGAGAAGTTTGACCAAAGGAAGAAAGGTTACAAACCATGTCACTTGCGAAATCAGCAAAGGCAGCCATCACAAGCTGTAACTAAGCCGGCCAAAATGATGGGAGACAGGCCAAGAGAACCACTCCAATGTTGGGGATGTGGAGGAAACCATATGTGTAGGAACTATCCACATGAGAATGGGAATGTAAGGCAAGTTCACAACATCCAAGGAGCTGAAATTGCGGGTCAAGTGGCAAGGACCATCCCTAGAATCTATGCAGCGCGTTAGAGGACCATTAGGAATATCATCAATCAATTGTGGTTGAAGTTGAAGGTAATATTTTTGAGAAATATGTTTCTGTTTTGATTGACCCTGGATCTACTCACATTTATATCACTCTTGAAATTGTTGAGATTTGTGATTTTAAGAAATTAAAGCATAGCAAATCATGGTTAGTTCAGCTAGCTAGTGGAACCAAGAGAAAGGTTAGTGAAGTGGTAGAGAAATGTCCATTAGTCATGGATGGGTTATTCACTTATGCAAACATGAATATTCTACCACTTGGTTCCTATGATATTCTCATTAGAATGGACTGGTTAGAAGCACACAAAGTTAAGCTTGACTGTTACAACAAGACATTTGAATGCATGGATGAAGAAGGAAACCAAAGGGTTGTAAGAGGCATTCCAAGGGTGATTTCTGTTAGGCATATTTCAGCAATGCAGCTGAAGAAGTTATGTAGGAAAGGTTGTAGATTGTATGCAGCCCATGTTTTGGAGGCAACGAAGAATGAAAATCCTAGGTTGGAGGACTTTCATGTATTGCAAGAATTCATGGATGTTTTCCTGATGATATTCCAATACTTCCTCCAAAGAGAGACATTGATTTTACAATTGACCTTGTTCCTGGAGCAGCACCAGTGTCCAAGACACCCTACAGGATGACACACCAAAATTTCTAGAGCTGAAAATGCAGCTGCAAGAGTTGTTGGAAAAGAAGTATATCAGGCTGAGTGTGTCTGCATGGGAAGCACCAGTTCTGTTTGTGAAAAAAAAAGATGGGACACACAGATTATTTATTGACTACAGACACTTGAACAAAGTCACTCTGAAAAATAAATACCCTTTACCTCGAATTGATGACCTTTCTAATCAAATGAGAGGAGCAAAGGTAATTTTAAAGATTGACTTGAGGTCTGGTTACCATGAGGTAAGAATCAAAGAGGAAGGTATTCATAAGACAACCTTCAGAACAAGGTATGGACACTGTGACTTTGTAGTGGTACCATTTGGTCTCACAAATGCACCAGCTACATTCATGTGTCTCATGAATAATGTTTTTAGCAAGTATCTAGACAAGTTTGTTCTTGTCTTCCTAGATGACATTCTTATTTATTCTAAGAATGAAGAATAGCATGAATAACATTTGAGAATGGTATTGAAATTTCTAAGGGATCATAAGATGTATGCAAAGTTGAGCAAATGTGACTTTTATAAAAATAAAATTCATTATTTGGGTCACATTATCTCAGAGAAGGGCATATTTGTGGAGCCTGAGAATATTGAGGCCATTATGAATTGGTCAACACCAAGAAATGTGACAGATGTAATATTTTATGGGACTTGCATGGTACTATAGGAGGTTCATTGAAGGAATCTCCAAGATCACGCATTCAATCACTTCTTTGCAAAAGAAGGGGATAAAGTTTGAATGGATACCAAGATGTGAAGAAAGCTTCCAGAAGTTGAAGAATCTTCTTACAAGTGCACCAATTTTGAAGATTGCAGACCCAGAAAAACACTTTGTGGTTTGTATTGATGCTTGTAATCAAGGACTTAGAGGAGTTCTTATGCAAGACAACCACGTGGTATGCTATGAGTCAAGAAAGTTGAAAGAACATGAGAAACAATATGCTACTCATGATTTAGAACTTGCAGCCATAGTACATGCTCTCAAGATGTGGAGGAAAATGAGAAGGAAATTTGAGCTAAGGACAGACCAATGTGGTCTGAAATACTTGTTTGATCAGCCAACTTAAATGCTAGGAAATCTAGATGGTTGGAATTTTTGTGTGAATTTTATTTTGAAATCAAACACATAAAAAGAAAAGAAAAAAAGGTGGATGATGCACTCAGCAGGAAAGTACATGAAATGCATGTGGCATCTCTTAGTTTTTTCCAACCATATTTGAGGCAGCATATTACTAACCATATTGTCGAGGATGAAAAGTATGTGTAGATAAAGGACAAGTTGCACCAACAAAGCCTTGAAAAGAAGTATGAGGGATATAAATTGGAAGAATTTGAAATTCTTACCTATAAGAAAATAATTTATATTCCAAATGTAGAAAACTTGAGGATAAATGTTATGGATGAGATCCATCAAGCTACATATTCTGGTCACCAAGGATATCAGAAAACAATTGCTACAGCAGAAAGCAGTACTTTTGGCCAAGAATGAAAAAGGACATTGTTGAGTATATTTCTAAGTGCATGAAATGTTAGTAGGTGAAGGTTGAGCATCAACACCCAGCGTGTTTATTGCAACCTTTTGTTGATGTATTTGTAACTTTGGAATGTATTCACTTGTATATTTGATGTATTGTACCCCAGCGTTTATTTCGGGAAGTATCTACAATGTAATTCAGTCATGTCATGCCCCAATGTTCCGATCGAGAGATTCAATAATGTAAACAAGTCATGTAAATTCATTGAGGTTAACCCTCCATTGTAAGTCAGCGAAATATTCCCCACAATTGAGTCAAGGTTAACCCTCCTTGTTGATCAAATGGCAAAGTCCCCACAGTTGTGGGGCACTAGGTTTATTAGACTCTCCTAGAGAAGTCAACCCTGGTAAGTAATTGTTAAGTGAGATCGACTTGTTGGAGTGGACATAAAGTGAAAGGAAGAATATAAATAGAATTGAGGCTCTCCTCATTTCTACACATCACACACACACTCACTCACTGGGGCACATGAGTGAGAGAGGAGAAGCTCTCTCAAGTGAGAGAGAGAGGACAGTTGTTGGAGATCATCTTTTCTGTCTTTGGGTTTTACTACTACAATTGGTGCTCATTCTATCTCTGAGGAAGTTGCAGGGTTTTATCCTTTATGGTTTCCCTGAGTAAAATTCTTTGTGTCTATTGTCTCTTGTGTTTATTGTTGTGCATGTTATTCTCTCAGATAAGATCCTAACATCATATTGCTTAAATGATAAAAATCTAACATGGTATTAGAGCTAACCTGAGAACAAGACACTGTGCAGATAAAAAAGCTAGTGCTTCTTACTTTTTGGGTCTCTCTCGACAATCCATCAGTAAAAGGATGTTAGGGTAACTCTCCATTGAAGGGCGCATCTTTCTATCGAAGCGGAATTTGATTCCGGGCATTTTCATTTTTTGTTGTGGGAAATTAGGGATTTTCACACAAAGAGGAATTTTTGAGTGAGCCTAGCACAAGATTACTCTCCTCATAAAAATCGAATTTTAGAGACCTGGGTCAAGATTTGTGGTTTGGTGAAACTCCGGGAAATTCAAACCCTAGCTTGACCACGAGCCTAAAAAACCTTAAAATACTGAAACTGGTAGTTTTGGTAGATTCGCTATATCTCGGGATTGGAGAAGTCTCAAGTGCTGAAACTTTCACAGGTAGAATATAAATTATTGATGTACACTATATCCAAGTTTTAGCCTCCATTCGCTATATTCTAGGAGATATGATTCCTCCAAGTTAGGGTTCCAACCTCTCCCAGGATTCCTCCCCAAACAGGACACCTGGGGATAATTGCTATATCTCGGGCTACAAAGTTCCAAATGAAATTCTTCAAGATTTTATAGAAAGGGAACATACTTTATGTTATGTGGTAAAAGTTTTAGACCCTGAAGATGAAACAGTGACACGTGGCAGTCCGTACAACTTAGCTATGTTGAACAGTCCTAAAAAAAGGCACCTTGGGAAAATGATCATAAGTCCCAATTGGTGAAACTAATTCTAATGAAACCTATGGTGTTGGAACAAGGACAAAATATCCTACCTTAGTATGAAATTTTAGACATATAGGAGTAGCAATTTTGGAGATACCATAGAAATAGTATCAGGCATTTCTGCAGAAGAAATTGGTAAACTAGGGCTTCCTATTCTGGGAGCTTCCCTCCACTATTTTCAGAAAATGAATACATTGGACCATTAGCCTTGAAGAGGTATATATTTCTATCCAATCAGATCTAAAAGATTCTAAGTTTTGAAAATTAGGGTTTCTCTGACAAACCCTAGATCAACCAGCTCTGGAACCAGGACGGACACCTCAAATCGGTAAGATCTAATCTTTTGCTATTTACATTTGAGGTTCTTATTTCAAAATGTATAATCACACCAACTTGATAACAAGCTTGGTGAAACTGACAACTTCCAAACATGGAAGTATTGGATCTCACTCGTTCTTGAAGAAAATGAATTGGACACCTACATAAGTAGAGAGGTTCTAGTTCCAGAGGGAGATGAGGCTAAAAGTCTTACATAAGAAGACATGGTCAAGGCCAAGAAGGTCATTGTTTATTCAATCAAGGATCACCTTATACCACAAGTTTCTTCCCTAAAGACACCGAAAGAGATGTTTGATTCCTTGACCAAGATATTTGAAGAGAAGAACATAAATCAGAAGATGACTTTGAGAAAACAATTGAAGAATGTGAAGATCCAAAATGCAGAGACCATACAATCATACTTTACAAGGGTCTCTCAAATCAAAGAACAACTTGAAGCAGTAGAAGAAGAAGTGGAGAATGCAGAAGTGGTAAAAACCACCTTGAATAGTCTCCCAGGATCATGGTATTCATTCATTTGAGGAATGTGTGCCGGAAGGAAGTGGTTACTTTCAGTAGACTCTGGGAAGAGTGCACACAAGAAGAAGCTCGACTCATAATAAGAGAAAAGAAGATGGGAGCAACTGAAGATCAAACCCTCACGATTCAAAGAAGATCCCTCAAGGGACGAGGAATATTAAGAACTAAATTCTTGAAGAAACTCTTATCCATCTAAGCATTTGGATAAGAAATGATGATGCTATGAATGAAGAAGGTGATGAAGCTGAAAGGCGTCTACCCACGAAACAAATAAAGATAAGTATTCAATTGTCATTTCATGATATTATTTTGTTATACATTTGTTTATGTTCAGTTGATGTGTTATGCATGATAGAATGTTTGCATTAATGATAGTATAGTGACTAATATGAATGTGATGGGTAAGTAGCTCATAGGTGCTATACAACTCTCCATTGCTACTTATCTAGAATGAAACCTCTTTGCTAACATATTGGATTAGTGTACAATCTCAATGATATCTTGGTAGAGATGGAAGGAATCTAGAAAAGTTTCCGTGAGATATGGATGAATGTTGTATTGGCTAAAATAGTTGCATGATCATATATTTATGCATAATAATTTGCCACTATGAATATTCCTTATGAAATGTTTCTAACCATACAAATGCATTTGACTTGTAGGAAAGATCGCGTACAATCACCTACAAGCAAATAAGGATGAGACTTGTTCCGAATAACAAGTGACGATAGTTCAAGATGAAGAATAATATGACGAATGCAGCGACATCATTGATGCAAAACCTTCCAGCTATGAAGAAGTAGCCAAGGATATAGGGAAGACCAGTTCAAGAAGAATGATGTCTAGGATGCAGTATCGAGACCTGAAGGGAAGTTCGTAGTTCCAACATGCAGTAGATGGAAACATCATGGGATACAAGGCAAGATTCGTAGCATGAGGCATAGACTATGAAGAGACATTTGCAGCCACTAGAAATACACATGACAGGTAGAATCATGTGTGCAAATGAAAGAAGGCCTTGTACAAGCTCAGATTGCACCCATGGGATAACACATACATGAGGATCTTGAAGATCACCTAGAGTGATGAAGATCTTAACCTTTGCTACAAGGTTGAAGATGAAAGCCTATAGAGGATGACAAGCTCATAGATGGGTGTGAGCATAATGCTTTCAAAGATAGAGGATATTGGTATCCAGTGACCCTAGATGGATACATAGAATATTAGTAGTAGAGGAAGCTAGTTGTCACTCTGATACAAAATGTTTCAGTGCATAGAGTATGAAAGATAGAGGGAGAATGATGCTCAACTTCAAAGGGAGTGATTGCAAAAGATCCTGAGGTTCGATATGGTATGACAGGATGGATAGCTTACTAATGGATCTAGGCTTTACTAAGACTAAAGTGGAGTCCAACCTTTACTTCAAGGTTGAAGGCAGAAGACCAGTGATGCTCCTGTTATATGTCGATGACTTGTTCCTGATAGAAAATAGGAACTCATTAAAGTTGCAAGAAGGAGACTTGCTGCCGATTTCGAGATGAAGGACTTGGATATGATGCACTAATTTCTAGGCATGGAGTTGTGGCAGAATGTGGTTGGAATCTCCCTAGGACAAGGGAAGTATGTAGTAGAGATCTTGAAGAGGTTCAGGATGATGGACTGCAAGGCCATGACCACAACTATGGCATCAAACCTGAAGCTATTGAGTGTTTCTTCATCAGAGATGGTTGATGCCATGATGTATCGTCAAATGATTTGTTCCTTGATGTACCTGACAAATACGAGACCAAATATTTGCTTTGTTGTGAACACATTGAGACATGCTCACCTGATGGTTGCAAAGCATGCAGAGAGATACCTAAAGGGTACAGTTGAGTATGGGCTCAAGTATGATACGAATCATAAGATTAACCTGGAGGGTTATGTGGATTCGTATTGGGCAGGAAGTTCCATTGATAGGAGGAGCACCTTAGGTGCTGCTTCAGTATGGGATCAAGTGTGATCTCTTGGTTTAGCATGAATAAATTCTACATAGCACTAAGTACAGCCGAATCAGAGTACATCGCAGCTTGTTCGGCTAGTTGTGAGGCAATATGGCTCAAGAAGCTACTGTCTAAGTTATTTAATCTCCCGTTGGATGCTACCTGTGACAACCAGAGTTGTGTGAAGTTGTCTGAGAACCTGGTATTCCATAACAGGTCAAAGCACATCGAGATCAAATATCACTATATCAAGGATATGGTATAGAGAGGAGCAGTGAAGCTCCAATATGTTGCGACGGACGAACAGATAGAAGATGTGTTGACCAAACCACTAGCCAGGGTGAATTTTGAGTACTTTAGAGAGAGGCTTGGTGTTCTTTAGATAGAAGATACTTCAAGGAAGAAGTGATGGGACACATTTGCAGGAGCCATTCCAAGCATGATAGGAGGATCCTTCCCATGGTTGTGGATGTAAGCGTTGTGTGATGAGTTTCGGGTTGATGCTTTAGTTTCTGCTATGATGATGATCAGGATGATCATATGATGATGATATGCATCAAGATGATGTTGTGATAAGTATCAGGATGATACTCTATGGATATATTGTACAGATAATCATGTAAAAGATCCTGAGAGATCCGATAGTCTGTGCTCGAATGCTCTTTTGAGGTTTTGCTACAGGTTGGTCATGGACACATTGTGCAAGTAGCATAGAAAATATCCTGGGAGATCCTATAGTGTGTGCTAGGATTCTCTTTCAAGGTTTTTCTATAGGTAGCATAGAAAAGATCCTAGGAGATCCTATAGTATGTGCTAGGATGCTCTTTCGAGGTTTTGCTACTAGAGGCATGTAATCAGCCCTGGAGATCCGATAGGTTGAGCTATGTGCTCGTAAAAGTCCTAGGATTCTCTTTAGAGTTCTTGTAGGTTGCAAGACACTCTTTTAATGTTTTGTCTGACCACATAGAAAAGATCATGGGAGATCCTATAGTCTGTGCTAGGATGCTCTTTCAAGGTTTTGTGGTGGTAGTCACATAGAAAATATCCTGGGAGATCCTATAGTCTGTGCTATGATGTTATTTTGAGGTTTTGTGACAGTCACATGTAAAATATCCTTGGATATCCTATAGTCTATGCTACGATTCTCTTTCAAGGTTTTGTTGATGCATGTAATCAGTCCTGAGGATTCCACAGTATGGCCAAAGATGATGAAGACCTACAGAAGCCATTCTCTAGGAGAATGGAGGCACCTGGTCAGTTACCAAGAAATTGATTCAATCTGGGACTGAAGCTCAGCTTAGTTCTGAGAGGCCATTCTTTGGAAGAATGGAGGCACCTGGTCAGTTACCAGGAATTTGTTTCAGTTTGGGACTGACACTCAGCCTAAAGCTGAGAGCCATTCTTTGAGAACAAAAGATGTAAGTGTTGGGCGGGCCATTCTGACATGGTTCTTGGATGTGTTCCTCTCATGGTCATATATAAGTGCTGAAGAAGATGAAGACCTACCTGGAGGCTAGGCCTCCAACCAACATGAAAAAGGTTTGTCTCTGTAGAACTTCTTGTGATGAGAAGAATGAAGAGATAGTACCATTTGATTGAGATAGAAAAAGTAGCGATGATGATCCAGTGATTCTCCAGATCAAGTGATGATCCAGACTTAATGATGATCCAGTGATGATCCAGACTTGATGAAGATGACTTGACGATGAAGATGACTTGAATATCACTTGATGATGATCCAGATGATACAGAGAAGAAGACTTGTGCTGATAAAATATGTCGAGAGAATACCTTCTTAGTTAAGAGGGAGTGTTGATGTATTTGTAACTTCGGAATGTATTCACTTGTATATCTTATGTATTGTACCCCAACATTTATTTTGGGAAGTATCTATAATGTAATTGATTCATGTCATGCCCCAATGTTCCGATCAAGAGATTTAATCATGTAAACAAGTCATGTAAAGTCATTGAGGTTAACCCTCCATTGTAAGTCGGGGAAATAGTCCCCACAATTGAGTCAAGGTTAACCCTCCTTGTTGATCGGAGGGAAAATTCCCTACAGTTGTGGGGCACTAGGGTTATTAGAATCTCCTAGAGAAGTTGGCCCTGGTAAGTAATTGTTAAGTGAGGCCGATTTGTTGGAGTGGACATAAACTAAACGGAATAATATAAATAGAAGTGAGGCTCTCCTCATTTCTACACATCACACACACACTCACTCACTGGGGTGCATGAGTGAGAGAGGAGAATCTCTCTCAAGTGAGAGAGAGGGAGAACAGCTATTGGATATCATCTTTTATGTCTTTGGGTTTTACTGCTGCCATTGGTGCTCATTCTATCTCTGAGGAAGTTGTGGGGTTTTCTCCTTTATGGTTTTCCTGAGGAAAACTCTTTGTGTCTCTTGTCTCTTGTGTTTATTGTTGTGCGTGTTATTCTATAAGATAAGATCCTAAGATCATATTGCTTAAATGATAAAAATCTAAGATCATATTGCTTAAATGATAAAAATCTAACACCTTTTCCAATTACAAAATGGAAAGGGAAGTCATTTCCATGGAATTTATTATAGGATTGCCAATGACTGTGAGACAACATGATTACATCATGGTTGTGGTGACAAGTTGAAAAAGGAATCCCATTTTATACCAGTTAAGACCACATATAAAGCTAATTCCATTGCAAAGATCTTCATGAAAGATATTTTCAGATTGCATGGATTTCCTAAGGCATTAATTTCTGACAGAGATACCAAGTTCACTTCCAATTTTTGGAGGGACTTGTTTGCATATTTGGGTACAAAGATGAACTTTAGCACATCCTACCATCATCAGACTGATGGACAAATAGAGAGAGTGAATCAGGTGCTTGAAGACATGCTTCGCATGTATGTAATGGACAACCCAACCAAGTCGAAGGATTATTTACACTTGGTATACTTTTCCTATAATAATGTATAGCAAGCATCATTGGGAACGAGTCCATATGAATATTTGTATGGAAGAAGGTGTAGGACACCTGTGACTTGGGATAACCCAGTGAACATGATTGTGCTTGGTCTAGAATTGCTTAAGGAAATGGAACAAGAGGTTGCAAAGATCAGGCAGAATCTGAAAGCAGCCCAAGATAGATAGGAGCTATGCAAATAAGCATAGAGTGTGCAGGGAGTTTAGTGTTGGGGATCATTTTTACCTTAAAGTGAGGCCAAGGAAGAGTTCCTTGAAGCTTGGAATTTGTGCTAAGCTGTCACCTATATATTGTGGGCCCTTTGAAGAGCTTGAAATAATAGGTCCAGTTGCAAATAGACTTGCATTTCCTGGTAGCACTAGAGCTCATAATGTTTTTCATGTTTATTTGCTTAAGAAATATGTACATGACCCTAACCATGTGATAAATTGGGATGTGATTCAGGTGGAACCCGAGGGAGAGTTCCAAACCAAGACATTGCACTGCATCCTCGACAAGAAGGTAACAGTGCTACAGAACCGAGCCATTGGACAGGTAAATGTGCAGTGGAAGCACTACGGTCCTGATGAGGCTACATCAGAGCTGGAAGATTCCATGTGATTGGCACATCCATTTTTGTTTAATTTTGCAGAGCAGTGAGGACAGTGCTAATGTAAGGGGGAGGGGAATGTAATACCCCGGTTTTGACCCCATGGTATTAAAATTGTACATGATGTAATTATTGTTATTAAATCATGGCGAGGAGATCAAGGCCAAGGCCCTACCATTGATTTGGCGTTTTGTGTATCTGCGATCAAGGTTGATGTTGATGGTTCTCATGTTGGTTAGGCACGGTATAATTTTGAGATATCATGTTAATGTGCAATTTAATAAAATACCACAACTAACTCTGCACTGCAACAAAAGAGATGGGGGCATGTTTTCACAAGGAATAAGGAGGGGATTTATCCAAACCCTTGAGCCAATAGGGTGAGACCAAATGTCGATGAGAGAAACCATAAGCTCTCATCTACCCTTTTCATCCTCTGTACTCAATCATTCAATTCTTATAGAAGAGCGGTTGAGGCAGTTAATGCCTTGGGAAAAGTGAGGCATGAAAGTCAGTTTCATGACTGAGCCAGCTTGCAGCCTGAGCAAACCTACAGCCTCAGGGAATCCACATTATTTATTCTGTAGCAAGTAATCACGTGAATGCATGCCTAGTCCATCATTCCTGAGTCACCCAGAACATTTTTTGTTATTTCTTCCATCCCATTTCGGGGGAGATTCATTATTCACTATCCTGAGTAGTGGAACGAGTTTTTCAGCAGTGTTACCCTCATTCACGCAGAGACTCATGGGATTCGATTATTCGAATTCACGCAAATTTCTACCTCCTTCTGCAGCGAGAGCTACCAGAGTATTGCTACACATTTTCGCAGTGTGTTTTATGTTACAGAGTGGTATGGAGCCTTGGACACTTGTGTACAAGTGAAACCTTATTTCTCCTATGTTAAGAATGAGTGGTATGGAACCCTGGTTGTCTCTATTACATAGTGGAGCCCTGTGTCACTATGTCTCCTTGTGCTTTGTTGTTATCTATGCCTTGGTTTGGGTCTAAATTATATGCAAGACTTCATAGTGGAAGAGACGTCGAATTGGCTTGATAAACCTAGTGAAGAGAGGAACCTCACAAAAAGATAAGAGTGGCTGGTGAATATTCTATGCACATCCTGAAGAGCACTTGAAGGGAAGGTATAGCCCGAGGGACTCTGTAGCAGAGAAGGGGATACTTCCTTGTGTTGGGTGTGTAGGTATTGTGGATTCCAGGCTAGATTGATCTCGTGGAGGTGTCCCAAGCTCTATGAATGAGCCACTAGCTTAGATATTCTACCTTTCCACTGCCTTAGCAGCCTGATAAACCCAAATGTATATCGGCGTGGATGACAGCTAGATAAACCCAATGGTATATTGGCTTGGTTGGGAATCCTGATAAACCCAATCGTATATTGGCTTGGATGAGCGGCCTGATAAACCCAACGGTGTGTTGTCTTGGTTGTGCCCATATGTGCATGTGGCCATGTGTGATCCTTGGCTAGACAACCTGATAAACCCAATTATTAGTTGGCTTGGTTGAGTAGCCTGATAAACCTAGCAGTGAGATGGATTGGCTGAGTAGCCTGATAAACCCATATGTTAGTTGGTTTGGTTGGTCCTCAGTGTGAATTTTGGCTTGACTACCTGCAGTCTAATAAACCCAACTCTTAGTTGGATTGGCTGAGTAGCCTGATAAACCCAAGAGTGTATTGGCTTGTTTTCCTACAGCCTGATTAACCCAATTGTGTATTGGCTTGGCTGGACAGTCTGATAAACCCAACTATAGGTTGGATTTACTGTGTGATATGTTATGGCTATGTGTGATCCTATTGTTCCCTATTTCCTTATGGAAATCATGCCCAACTCGGGGGTGGCAGTTGTGTTGAGAGATTGATGAACAAAACTAGCCTATGTTTGGGTGGAACATTGTAGCGACATAGCTAGTTGCGGGATAGCTTCATCTTCAAGATAAGTATTCTCTGGTTATTCTTAATTCTTTAATGTATATGCTTATGAATGTATTGAATATGTTGAATGCTTATTAAAGATTTAAGTAGAGTTTACTGTTGTTAAATGTCCCTACATTTTTCATCTGTATATGCCTTGTGTTTTTCCATTGCATTTTGCTTATGATCATGGAGGTTGGATACCTGGCCAAAGAGTCAAAAATGCAGTTATCTTAAGGAAAAATGTGTTTTTCCACCCTCTGGAATCCTCCCACGGAAGGCGGAAGTCGGAAGTTGGAAGGAAGGAAAAATGGGGAAAATATAAGACAAAAGTTGGATTTTCGCACCACGAGCCTACTGTGGAAGGTGGAAATCGAAAAAACAAAAAAAGTTTAAGGCAAAGCGTGGTTTTCTGCACCCCAGTATCGACCCGCGGAAAGCAGAAAGTTGGAAGTTGGAAAGCAAGAAACCGAAAGATAAAGTAGTAGTCATTTCAGGATTTCTACTACCCAAAGTCAGAAATCAGAAGTCGAGAAGTCGGAAAGAGGAAAGAGGAAAAGTGACAAGTGAGCATACCACATTTCAGGATTTCTACTACCTGAAATTGAAAATCGAAAGTTGGGAAGCATGAAGTCTAAAAGTGGAAAAGTGACAAGTGAGCACACCGCATTTCAGGATTCCCGCTACCCGAAGTCAGAAATCGAAAGACAGAATTCAGAAAAGTCAGTTTTAGTAAGGAAACAACTTTTCTGGTTGCAGAGTGGATTTTTCCATGGCGAAACAACTGTTACAATGGTGTTTATGCTTAAGCATGAATGTTAAAGTATGAACATAACTCGTGATTGTGTTTAAAGAGAAAGAAATAATAAGTTTTAAATTTTTACGCATATCAGTCAGGTGTATGGACACGTGGGTACATGGACATTGTGCTATCGGAGCGATCAGTAAAGTCATGTTCCTCCCTTATATGCTTATGTAGAGGGGAGGGGAAGTGACAAAGACAAAAATATAGGTACTGAAGAAACTCCACGAATTATAAAACTATCCAAGAATCTGCCTGTTAAGGAAAAAGACGAATATATCAATCTGATGAAAAAGTACACTGACATGTTTTCCTAGATTTATGAATATCTCAAGGAGTATGATACTTCTATCATACAACATACCATTCCAATTAAACCTAGTGGAAAACCTTTCAGACAAAAACTGAGACTAATAAATCCGATGCTGATGCCTGTTATTGAGAAAGAAATTAAAAAATTATTCAATGCTAAGATGATCATGACTCTGAGATTTTCCAAAT
Source organism: Pseudotsuga menziesii (assembly GCA_001517045.1). NCBI lineage: Eukaryota > Viridiplantae > Streptophyta > Pinopsida > Pinales > Pinaceae > Pseudotsuga > Pseudotsuga menziesii. Next base: position 416,364 of record LPNX010286218.1, on the reverse strand, counting down.
GGGTTGCTAATTTAGTTCCTGTCATAAAAAAGAACGGTGAAATCAGGATTTGTGTAGATTTCATAAATGTTAACAAAGTCTCATTGAAGTACAACTACCCATTTCCTAATATGGATCACATTTTGCAAAAGGTGGTAGGATCTAAAAGGATTTCTACTATGGATGGTTTCTCAGGCTATAGCTAGATCAAAGTACTTCCTGAGGACCAAGAGAAGACTGCATTTACCACACCATGGAGTACATTCATGTATGCAAAAATGCCTTTTGGTTTGATGAATGCAGAGGCTACTTTTTAGCACGCTATGGACATTTATTTTGCAGAGGAAAAAGACAAGTTTGTGGTAGTTTACATGGATGATATCACTGTGTATTCTAGATTTGACAGGGAACATATTAAGCGTTTGGAGATAGTATTTATGAAGTGCAGGAAATATGGCATATCATTAAATCCAGGAAAATCTAATTTTGCATTGGAGGAACGTAAATTGCGAGGGCATATTATTTCAAAGGATGCTATAAATAGATCCAGAAAGAGTCAGTGCAATTCTAAAGGTTAAGGAGCCAAGGAGTAAAAAGGAAGTACAGTCATTCATTGGTCAGGTCAATTTATTGAGAAGGTTTATTCCCAGTTTTGCTGAAATATTGAAGATTGTTACTAATATGTTGAAAAAGGAAAACGAGATAAAGTGGTTAGTATATGCAAGGAAGTCTTTCAGAGATATTAAACAAGCCATTACAGAAGCTCCAATTCTGGTAAGTCTAGATTTCAGTAAATATTTCCTATTTTTTTCTTATTCCTTAGAACATACTATTGCTGGAGTTTAGTTACAGAAGGACAAAGAAAATGTTGAACAACCCATAGCTTTCTTTAGCAATGTATTAAGGGATGGATAATTAAATTATGATATCATGGAAAAGCAGGCATATGCTTTAGTAAAATCTTTGAAATATTTCAGAGTGTATATTCTTCACTCACATATTATTTCCTATGTTCCAAGTAATGTGGTGAATACTATTCTCACACAGCCATATCCAAAAGGGAAAAGAGAAAAATGGATTGTTGTTTTGTTGGAGTATGACACTGAAATCAAGCCTACCAAGTTGATTAAATGAGAAGAGCTCACAAAAACGATGTCTAACTCTAATTGTGAATCCTTATAGCTCAATTTTTTTACCAGTCGCTCAAATCAGCTTGATACAGGGGTGCAGGTAATGCCTGATTTTTCTAGATCTCTTTGGTACTCTGATATTGTGTATGTTATACCGAATTTACAAGCTACTGCAGGCTTAAAAAAAACAAGGGCAATATATGTGAAGTTGAAAGATGCTAATTTTTGTATCTTAAATCAATATCTCTATTGGAAAGATCTTGGTGGTGTGCTACTAAATTTCCTTTTGGAGAATGAAGCCCAACAAACTATGAAGGAGTTTCATAAAGGAGATTGTGGGGGGGATCATTCATGGAAAGTGACATCAAACAAAATTTTGAAAGCTAGTTTTTACTAGCCCTAGTTATTTTTTGATGTTCATAAAGAGACCACTACATGCCACCAATGCCATATTTTTTATGGTAAGAGGAAACTTGTTCCACTTCCTCTTAACCCAATATCTATAGAAGCTACTTTTCAGTAGCTAGGATTAGATTTCATTGGAGAAATTAATCCCAAATCCTCAGGGTAGCATAGATGGATTTTAATAGCAACTGACTACTTCACCAAGTGGATTGAAGCAATACCTACAAGGAGGGATACAGATGCAGTGATTATGGACTTTCTTGAAGAAAATATTTTGGCTAGGTTTGGTTGTCCCAGAAGGATTGTGACAGACAATGTGTCTGGCTTTAAATCTAAAAAGATGATAAGTTTGTGTCACAAGTATCATATAAGACTTAATCATTCTACTGCTTACTATCCACAAGGTAATGGACTGGCAGAATATTCAAACAAAAGTCTAGTGAGAATTATTAAGAAGTTGTTGGAAGATAACAAAAGAGCTTGGCATACAAAGCTGAAATATGCTTTGTGGGCTGACAGAATCAGCACAAAAAGGGCAATTGGAATGTCACCATTCTAGTTAGTATATGGAGCTGAGGTGGTTTTTCCAGCATCTTTGGGAGTGCTAGTCATGAAATTATTGCAAGAACAACAGGATGAACCAAATCACATGCAAACAAGAATAAATCAAATCATAGAATTGAATGAGTTGAGGGACAAAGCCTATGATAAAGTGCAAATACATCAAGAAAAAATTAACACTTTTGATAGGAAGGCCAAGGAAGAACAATTCCATATTAATGATTTGGTTTTGAAGAGGGATGCCCCTAGGGAAGAGAAACATGGAAATTTTGATCATATGTGTGTAGGTCCTTATATCATTGCATCTTACAAAGGTGAAAATTCATTTATTCTATAGCATCAGGATGGGTCTCAGCTGAAAGGAGGTCCAGTCAAAGGAAGGTTTCTCAAACATTACTTGTCCTGAGGGGAGGAGGTAATTTTTTGTATCATAGTTGTATATATTTCTTTACTTTTCAAACAGTACAAAAGGTGAGCCGAAGGATTTAAAGCCCGTAGAGAAGTCCCTATGATCTAGAGGGGTATCCATGTTTCTATATTTCTTTATTTTATTTTTACTTACAGAAAAACAAAAATAAGAAGTTTGAGGTATGAAATACTCGGGACATCCCAATGGATTTGGCACCTAGTCTACGAGGTTCTTTTCTACCTCACAGGGAGGATAGAATCCCAAGTGGAGCCAGTTGTTAGCACTATTTGTGGGCTAAGTAGTTGGCAAGGGATTAGGCCAGTGAAAGGAGGAATAAGGTTTGAAATTTTTTCTATCAGATGACCTTGAAGGGTGTTAATGAGTTTCTGCACGTATTTTGAAGGATCGTTTATAAGTCGGAAATGCAAATTATTTGAAAAAAACTAGTTTTGAACCTTGCAAATGTTTGTGAATAAGAAAGTCTGTTCCAAGTTGTATGGTGATAGGAAATGAAAGGCCTAAATGCACAGGATTAAGAATTTTGGTATGGTCGGGAACAGATTAACTTACAGACATGGTTGTCCGTTGGATGAATAGATGTGAATAGATCTACGGTCCCAAAGAATTTCATTTTCTTAACATGCAGGAAGAAATAAAATTTATTAAATCGACGGAATGGCATAGATGCTTTGTATTTCAATGATGGTGATCAAAGGTTGAATCATATCCATGGTGGAAACTCATTCCGCTGATATAACTTGTACAGACAAAGTAACTTTTCATATTTGTGGAATGTGGTAAGGCTTGCATTTTTCAATGGTCAAGATTGATGATGGAGTAAGATCAACAAATGAGATGAATTCCGCTAATCTAACATGCTTGTAGAAAGTGAATTTTCTAATTTTTGGAATTGCTTAAATGACTCCATGTTTCGAAGGAGGAGTTCTAATTGGAAAATAGATCTATGGCGGAGAACAATTCCGTAAATCCAACATGCACGGATAAATGAACATTTGAAATCTGTGAATGTGGTAGGATTTTAAAGTTTGAACGACGGAGATTTAAAGAGGATTTTGATCAAAGGATGGAAACAATTTCGCAATGTGAACTAGCACGAAGAAAGTAAGGATTAAGATTTGCATAATTAGGTAATGGCCACATGTTTCAACGGCTCATATTAAATCTTAATCTAGATCAACGACTGGGGTTGATTCCGCAGATTGAAAGTGCAAGGGGAATTGAATTCTTGGATTCAGCAAAATATAGTAAGGGTCACACTTTTCAATGGTTCGGATGAAGATATGGTTTAGATCAGTGGCTGAGGTTGATTATGCTAATTCAAGGTGCAAGGAAGGAAACTTTTGGTGAGGATGTAGAAAATGTAAGTCTGGAATATAATCAAAGGTGTGGATTTAAGCTAAGATAAATCTACAGCTGGAAATCAATCCATGAACAGAAGTTATAAGAAAGATAAAGAATGTGATATAACTAAATACCAAGGTTTAAGGAAAGTACAGAGGGACGGATCAGATTTGGAAAGGTTTCATATCGAAGATGGAGATTTATTTTGGTACTTGAAGTTGCATGAAAAATAAAGAAGGATGAAACAACGAGAATACCACAGCGTGGTTAACAGACGATCAGAATCAAGGGCTCAGATTGAGAGATACCAGATCTACAGGTGAAATTACATTTGGTTGAAGAAGATGCATAGTTAATATGAAAAATAAAATATTATAAGGATGAGCATGTGAATTCAAATAATTTGATCTTTCTAAGCATTGGAAAGCGGGATCCCAGACTGTGCAGAAAGCGCCACATTGGACTAAAATATTTGGACCATCTGTCACCTGACCAGGTAGACTTTTATCTTTGATTGAACTAGTTTCTAAATGGTTGAGGTTGAATATTTAGAGGTACAGAATCTTGAGTATCATAAATTTGAAGAATTTTTCAATGACAAATATTCGAAAATCTTTGACACTATCTTATTGAATGATAACATATAAACAGCCAAGAACAAGTTGAAAATCCTTAAAGACCAGGGAATTGATCCTCATGGTGTTTTTAGTTCATATTTCTATTATTTTTCAACAGATCAAATCCCAAATTGTCCATAGTTTGTCGATTGGTGCACCAATAATTATTCCTCTTTCGAGAGGGTAATTATGGATGCATCTAGGTCTAAAATCTTGTGTCTGATGTGTTCTCTTGTCATCTGAAATAATTTGTATGTCCCCACTGATTTTGTTCAAGTGTCTAAAGAATACAAAGAAGAAATATTAACCCAATTTTGCTTAGAGTCCACAATTGAGCAAAAAGAGACTTTCTTTAAAACCTATTCAAAACCGAAGAGTCAGTTGCTAAACCATCATTTTCCCATTGATTACAAATTATTTAATGAAGAAACCCATTCTCTTTTAACCTTATCAAGTCATTTTTTAGGGTTGGATACAAATAAATACATCACAGAACCATTATTGAGCTTAGTGTTCACCCTTAGTACTGGTCAGGTTGAGTCTGAACATTTGAGTCAGTCACTTCAATTATCATGCCTTAAGTTTGATGAGTTTCTAACTGAGAGCATTCATTCTCAGCTAGTATACTTCTACAAGACAAGATCTTTCAGATTTCAATCCTTTCTACTGAAGATGTTTTTAGCATTCAATGAACACAATTTACAACTCCCAGAGATGGTGATAACATATGAAATGAGCAGGGATTATAGTAAATTTATGAATTTTCTAATGGCAAAAGTATACAATACTTTATTTCAAAATAAATTTCCCAGAGTCTTACCAGAGATGAAATAAATGCTACAATTTTCACCTGAAAGAAGAATAGGGGATTGGTTCCTATATGAATATGGTACAATGATTAGGGTATATGGGCTTGTTCATCAACCCTATATCCTACCATATTTTTGACAATGAGAGTGTTTACGTTGGAACTAATCAAACAAAATTGAATAGTTGAGAATGAACATTTCTTAAGTTTTAAGAAGATTTCAGAGATTAAATTTCCATGGATAGTAGGCCCTTTTGTCATTAAGAGAAAATATTCTCTTCCATTAATTGAGAGCCTGCTCATAGAAATGGGATTTTCGGTTGAAGCTGCTATTAATTATGATCCTCACCATGTTATCTCAAATAAGAGACAGACTAATAAAAATAAACCATTTGAACATTCTAAGGGGGCAGGACTTTCTAAAGCTATGAACTGGATGGATTACCGTAAGGATATCAAAAATGGTGAAAATATGTAGGAAGATTCACTATCATCTTTGCAAGAAGACAGTTCTACTCGGCGTGATCTTTCTAGTATAGTTGCAGTAGCTACTCAAATTACACCATCGGCTAGTTTTTTACGAAAAAACAAATAAGAGGGACTTCTTAGACGCCATGGATACTGAAGAATAAGATACTGCCAAAACACCGAAAAATAAAAAGATTGAAAAAACACGGCAGCTTGTACACATCACAAGGGAAAGGATTAAGGGTAAAAAGAAGCAGATGAAGGTCAAAGGCCCAGCTTTTGAAATCCAAGAATATGCATTTGATAAAATTCCTGAAGGAGGTATAGATAGATACAAGTCCAAGATTGAATTGTTAGAAAAATATAAAGATGTGGAGGAAAAGCCTTCGGATGAATCATTGAAATTATATGCCAAAGTAAGGAAATTATCCAGTCAGGACACATCCCTAGTGACTGTTAGGGATCATGCTAAAAATACATTGAATTTGGAAGTGACTACAAGAAACAAAGTTGCTGAAAAGAGGATGAACTTAAAAATATGCCTACTACTGATATGATACATCTACATAAACAGACAGGTGACATTATTTATACTGATTTGTTGAAAGCAACATTACAAGTGTCAAAATTACAATCAAGTAAGAAAAAAGTTGAAAATTTACTCAGACGGGAGAAGGTGGAGAACAAAGCCCACCAGAAACAGATTAAGAAGTTACAAGTAGAATTATTGGTGGCTGATATTCAAACTGACAAGGGATTTGTTGCACAAAAGTTGTTAAGTGAAAAAGAAAATGCTAGTCAATTGTTGAAAAAGAAGCTAAAAATTCCATCTACTTAGCTTATACAAACTTCTGAGCTGACAGAGTTTGAGAAAGAAAAGGAAACTTTGAGTACTGAATTGACTAATTGTAAAGCAAGGTTGTTGAAGTTTGAGAAAAAGGAGAAGCAGTGGGAAAAAGATTCAAGGATTTTGGTTGAAAATGAAAAGGATTTAAAAACAAAACAAGCAGAGCTGGAGAAGGAATTAAAAGAAAATAATAAAGAATAAGAAGCACAAATTATTTCATCTCCTGTATAGTCTGGTACAGATTCCCTTTCCCAAACTATGTCTTAGGTAAGTCTTAGAGATATGGAAATCACTGGTTTGCAGAACCAGAATAAATATTTGGAAGATATAGTTGTAAAAAGAGAACAAGAAAGAAATACACTGGAGAACAAATGTAAAGAGCTGGTAGATAAGAATAATAAGTTGACAAAGCAAGTGACAAGACAGTCATCCCTACAGGGAGATAAGCATATCATCTGGGATGTGCTTATAGTATAAGCAACCTATCTCATGCCTTATTTAGATTACATTTTAGAAAAAGAGATTGTTGTGCAAGAAGCTAGACAAAGTGTCATGGTAGTGAAGAAAGTCTTAAATAAAAAATCTAGAGACACAACTCAGAATGCAATTCTTTTTTAAACAGTTTGATAGAGAAGGACATAAGGAAGGAAAATATCAATGATAGCATCTCAACCATTACATGGGCTAGAAAAGTGGTGAGAAAATATCAACATTTGGATACAATTCAAGCAAAAATTGATATTATGAATCACCAAATTAAGGAATTCATCGAACTGTTTAATCCCTTGTTCAAAAGAGGAGTTCCTTTCTTTTGGAAACAAAAAGGGGGATGTGGTCTCAAAAGGATTATAATGACAGGTTGATTAGTTGCATATTAGATCACATGAAGTTTGAAGACATGCAACAATCCTTGTATGGAAAAATAGTGGTTGACAAATTGGCTGAAGATTTTGACATGTTGTTCCATTTCAAAGCTACATGTGCTAAATTGTTAGATTTTTCTTATGTGGAGAATGTGGAGCTAAGAGTGTTGGCAAAGGAGATGATCAATCTATATTTGCCAGTTGTCTACCAATGGAAGACAGTTGAACATTTTGGAAAAAACAAATACAGGTTGGGCCAATGAATATTTTGAAGACAGTTGAAAAGAAGAAATAATTTTGTAATTTGTTTTGGGAAATTAGTTAGTTAAGAAGTTTAGTTTATTTCAAAAAATAGTTAGAAGCAAATAAATGTGTTTGACACATGTAAAGGCAGTTATGCATATTTTTAGAGTCAGTTATTTCAAATCATGAAGCAATGTTATGTATTTAAACAACATTTGGAGATGAAAAAAGGGTTGGAAATTGAGATATTTTGTGACCTATCATTAATAAAATTACAGAGCCGAATGCTGGTTTTTTGCTGCAAAGATTCATGTGTATTTTGTAGTTATAGTATGTTATTTCTCTTCTCATGTGCATGTATTTCCTGTTAAACTTGCCATTATGTGTTCTTTCATATCTATAATTAGTGTGTAATACTCTCAAAATTCATATTGTTATGCTCTGGCTATTGTTTCAGATATTCACCAATATTTCTTACTAAATTTAATGCAGAATTCATCTTTTTGGTGCTCTGTATTGATGGACTATCCTTGTTTCTTCTTTATCATCATACAAACAACATTTTGACCATGACCAAATATTATCTTTCCTTTGTAGAATTTTCCCATGCAAACAGTTCCGTGATTCAAAAAATATTTGTGATTCCATTGCCCAATGTATGCTTGCCTTGTTTCAACCACAAACACAATCTGAATTTTTATTTTATTTATACATTTGGCCTTGTTAAAGAACTCAGTGAGAGATCCCTCTCTAGAAATAAAGAATCCATCTTTATTTCTTAAAGTGGTTCTATTGTTACCTTGATATTTCCTTCTACAAACTGAAGTAAATTTTCAGTGTTAACAGATCCTATAATAGATAGTTGAACTCATGGTTACAATTTATAGGAATATCTTCTCATAACTGATAATTGAAGACAAGTGCATGGGAGTATTTTTATAATGAGCATCATATTCTTTAATATCTAAATGCTATTGTAACCTGCAAGATTGACAATTTAACTTCTATTAAATTCTCAGTGAAACACTAGATGTAAATCTACTCATGATTCTTGTATCTTACATTTCTTTAAATTTCCATTATGGAGTGTGTTTATTAGATTGATAGTCCTTTCTATGAATTGATCAGTAACCTGCAAAAATTGTGTATGCATTTCATAAGCTTAATTTCCTAGATTGATGATTAAATTTAACAAAATTTGAATTTTTATAATAACATATAAACTAACTAAAATTTTTGTTTTCATTACGAGGATATGTTAAAAGGTGTTGGTCGATTTGTAGATGTATTTTCTTATCAGTTGCATTAAATAAGATATTTTTTGTTTTGGTATGTTTGGTGTTTAATTTTCTTAGTGTAGACATTTTGGATGAGGTGGAGTGGAAACAGTAAGACATAAAGACAGCACTATATAAATTATGTAGTGTAACATCCTGATACATTCACTTTAGTGAGTTTCTACAAACCTTTATCATGTTGGTATTGTATGTATATATATAGGGATAATAAAAGTAGATTTTGTAGATGAGGAAGAGTACGTTCCATGATTCCAACAACCTCACTTCATGGTCCTATAATAAAACCCCCATATACTAACCCCCTTGGATGGGAGGATACCACAAGCAAAATACATAGATAGAATTCTAAATCCTTCAATGAAAAGTTATAGAGGTAAAAGAAAAGGCAGAATCACAAAACCAATCACTAATTCTATAGTTGCAGAGGAAAATAAAGAATTAATTGGTATAACAAAAGAACAAACTGAGGAAAACCTATTGGTTGAACCATCATCAATAGAATCTAGTTTGGAACCACTTCCATAACCCATTAACTTCAACATTTTCGGAAATATTTCAGAGGACAAAGAAAGAGCATCAAGCGCAAGTGGAGATGAAGAGGTAACTTTTGGGTTTCCAATTTTGGACCTATATACAAATGTATCTATGAAACATATTCCACATTCATTCTTACCACACTTCTATGGTATGGTTAATGAGGACCCCAACTCTTTTTATTCTGAATTTGATATTTTTAATCATAGTTATAACTATGTTAATGATGCACAAAAAAATACGACAACACTTAACGATGATGCTTTAAGTTCGTTTATGGGATTATAGGAATGTAGTATTAAATCTTGGTATGACATGAAGAAACCTTCCTTAAGAAATGCCAAGAATATTACAAAACTAGGGACTCACAAGAAGACAATTTTAAGATGGTTCAACACGAGGATGAAAGTCTTGAATATTATGTTGAACGATTCTTGTATAACCTCCAAAAATATAAACAACATGGTTTGAAAAATGACACAATTATAATTATATTTTTAAAGGGGATTCAAGAAGAATATATGGATTCACTTAACCTTATGGGATCAGGTGATATTTCTTGTTTACCCTTTACATAAATATGTGATGTGTGTAGGAATACCGATGAAGTCAAGCAAAAACTAGAAAGGGACCTTGAGATTCTCTTAAGAGAGTCACCAAATCAGTGAAACGATGAGTAACATTGGATGAAGTTGGAAATTTATTGGAAATTTTTAAAACATGTATCCTTGGCACTTTGAGCTCATAGTTAGACACATTAAAATTAAGAAGAGACAAGAAGAGGAAAATGCAATTTTTTCCATTTTATGTTCTAGATGTAGGAACAAACATCCTATACGAGATTGTCCTTTGAATAACATTCAATTTGTGCTCTATGTGCATATAATCATGTCAATGAATATTGTCACTTGTTTCTTGGACATTGAGCATTTTACAAGGGAGACAATGCGGTGGCTGAATCACTTTTCTATGTTACACAAAAGAAACCCTAGCATCCAAGAGCGATAGGTATGTCGTAAGATCCTTCACAATATTTTTATACATCTTTTTCAAATAATCAATACCCTCATACATGGAATGATTCAATGCCTTGGAAAGCATGGTTTCCTCAACAAGGACAAAATCAATCTTGGAAATAGAGATGGAGAGGAATTGCTTATGGAAACATGCCACCTTACTCTTTTCCTCAACAACATTATCCTCAATCACAATTTTTACTACAACAACAAATATCACTACCTCAACAATATTCACAATATTCCCTACCACTGTAGAAACCCTACCCTGCTCTACAATCCCAAGTAGCTCCATATCAACCATTATAATTACCATCTCATCAACCACACCCCCGACCCACACAACTACCTACCCATCTAGTCTTGAATCCTAATAATAAAGTAGCTCAATTTGTTGGGAGCACTGAATTACAAGCCTTTCGTAGTATATTTAATAACTCCTATATAATTATAAGAAATCCATTTAAGATTCGGGAGGGCGTTGAACCAAAAATCCCCCTTAACTATAGAAGAAGAAGATAATAATGAAACTCCTACTCAAGGTAATTAAGAGGAAACTTTTGTTCAACTTTAGAATACTATTGTCTTAATCAAACAATGGTATGCTTCTAAGGAACCACTTTAGCTATCCAATTTACCACATTACCCAAAAAGGATTAATATTGAAAAACTAGTAATTTCTTCTGAATATGATTTCTTGGTTGAGCTTAAAAATGTTTGTGTGAAAATATCCTTACTTCACGTTATTATATATATCCCTATTTTTACACAAACAAACAAGGAATTATGTATTAACAGCCATGAAACAAAAGAAAGGACCCCCAAATAGTCCATGTTAAAGGTCAATGTTGGAGCAGGGTCCCGCAGCTACAGAAGAAGCTGCTAGTTTAGCGGACAAACAGTTTTGGCGGAGAGAAGATAAGATAGAGCTACGACGCCGTAGCACGTTTCGAGCTACAGAGCAGAGCTGGAAACCATGACTTTTAAGATAGAAAAGTCAAGAAAGGCAACGGTACCTGAGCGGCCGAGAAGAGAGAGCTCACCCACTGCATTGAAGGCAGCGGCGGAAGACAGGAGGGCTCAGCGACCCTCATAAAGGAAAAGGAGCAACAAGGTTGAAGCATTGAAGACAAAGGATAGAAAATCGAAGCGGTGCACAGTACCCATGATCAGTGTCAGGAAGCATGGAAGACTACAGAGAGCTGTGGTGTGACAGAAAGCGGCTACCTCAAGTACATATATGGCCGACTGTCACTAGTTAGGGTTTTGGGTTACTATTGGGACAGGCCCACAGTGTTGTAATGGAAAGACCTTCGGGCTGCCTATAAAGGGTTATATTTTGTATTGTAAAAGGTTGGCATTTTGATCATTTTAGGCCATCTAGCGAGTCGGATAACATATGGTTAGCCATTGAGTCTGTTAGCTCACAGTTATCTTGTATTGTAATAGAGTTGAGCTCTGGTTCTGTTATTAGCGGTAGCAATCTTACTGTAACCAGTAGCTGTCTTATAGAGCATGCATGTAATGATCCGCAGGGATCGACAGAGAGGGAAGAGTATATTGTAGGAGAGAAATATAGAGAGGAAAAGAGATCTAAGAGAAAATATCTTGAGCTGCATATGCGGTGCAGCAGAACTGTGTTTTACCTTCCCCTGAGCTATAATAAAAACACAGTTCTATGGACGTAACTTCCATCCTGGAGGTGAACCACGTTAAAATCGAGTGTTATGTGATTGACTTATGTGTTATGTCTACTTGTGCATTTATCAATCATTTCATGGACTTTGTTTACAGTATAATGAATGAATGTGTTAAACGATTTATAGCAATATAGAAGGATAAACATAAGTTGAAGTCTCTGGCATGTTGTATGTGGGTTCATTTATGCTTTTCTTGAACAGTCACTAGTCGCAGTGTTAAACAGCCTGTCATATTGAGTCTTGCAAGTTGACATGAACCACGCTAAGTGCGCTGAGCCGCGGGAGTAGGATATCGCAGGGAGGCGATACCACACCGGCAGAAGAGCTGCGGTGCATGATACCCTAGGTTAAGGGCTTAGCGTTGGGAGGAAGTTACGTATCGCCTGGTGCGAGACAATGTGATAAGGCTGGAGTCATCGCGAGTCAGTGAAAGTGCGCGATGTGGAAAGGGATCGCATGGCAGTAGAAGGCATATCTCGCGGCTGGAAGAGCTGCGAGATGAGGAGATCGTGCGACGTGCAGAGAAAGAGACCTCGCAGCTAGAAGAGCTGCAAGTCGCAAGTAGGACTGCCACAGAACCTGATCCAAGACACTTGAGTCCTTGGCCAACCCATTAGAATCACTTCCAGTGAGACTTCAGGCCACTTTGCGGTCTATCGCTGAAAGGGCCAGTGAGCTAGGGGTGTTGTTGGTTAAATATAGTAAACCCAGGTCTGCCCATGATAGACAACAAATGGTTTCGTTGTCGGCTTTGAACAAACAGAGCACTGATGTTCTAGTGGCATCCTACGAGAGACGAACTCAATGAGTGGGTTTGGTCTAACCTAAAAGAGTTTGCTGAACGAGAGAACAGGAGTCCTAAACTGAACACAGAGGCCTGGTTACAAAAACATATCATTACAGACATACATGCGATATTTTTTGCTACCTTTGGAAACGAGCTTTATGGCTGATTAGTGAATCTAACTGATACAGGCATATTCAAAAAGAAAAGAGATGTTGT
>LPNX010286218.1:350361-403070 GCA_001517045.1 Pseudotsuga menziesii | reverse complement strand
GAGAACCTTGATAATCCCCTCACGAGGGCAGTAGACTTCTGGCTTGCGAGTGTGCTAGGAGGCTTCGTCACAGAGTTTGCAGTTGACCAGACGAAAAGCTTCAACGAGGCTGAGCGCTACTTCTTCAAAAGATATCGTGGTAAGTACCTAAGATCTTTAAACTTGTCCATTAAGATGATATTACATGAAAAAGGAACAATGGATCTAGTTTCAGATGAGTAAGTAGGAATAGTAATGTCACAAGAGTTTGAAAGTGATTTTGATGACATTGGAAGAACACGAAGTGGAAAGAAGTATAAAGTAGATTTCAGATCTCCAATATTTGAAGACAGTCCAGATCATACTAGACAGCAGAGTCATAGTACCACAGAAGGAACAGAGGGGGGTATCCCTTACCACCCTTACACCCCATAGAAACAGACCGGGACTCAGAACAATCCCGTAGGAACTCCATCTAGTAGCTCATAGACAGTACCTACCACTGCTACATCACCTCCACCTACACCACTGAGTGGTAGTAACACAGTAAATCAACATCCACCACGAAGAAATAGAATGGGGGATGATATGAAGCTACCTATATTTAAGGGAACAGGGGCAGAAGACCCAGAGCAACATTGGTTTCTATATGAAGCCATGTGGACCATTAAAACAATCAATGACGGTAACCTTAAACTTGTACAGTTGGTCACCACACTCAAAGATTGAGCTTTAACATGGTACATAAAGTATACCCTAGTACCCAAGACACTTGCCCAGGTCAAGACCGCCATGATTAAAGAGTTTAAGAAACCTAAGTCTGAGTCACAGTGTATTACAGAACTCAAAGATATCAAGCAGCTACCTACAGAGTCGGTGTGGGACTTTAATCAGAAATTCAAAGCCCTTATCGACCAAGTCAGTTTTGAGTTCACACCGGAGCAGCATAAGGAATGGTTTATTGCAGCACTGCTCCCTCACATTAGACTGCCGTTAATGCAGCAGAAACTCCAGACGCAGGATGACGCGTTGGAGATGGCAATGAAACTAGAGGCTTCACCTCTAGCTGAGAGTAGTACAGGCATGGAAACTTTACAAAATCAGTTGTCTAATCTCACACTACAGTTGCATGAACTTAAGAAAGGGAAAGAGGTTGTGCAAGACATATGGTGCATAAAATGTAAAGCACAGGGCCATAGTAAAGACAATTGTCCGGTCTTTGTAGAATATATAGCAACAGGGGCTCCTAACCCCTTACCACAGACCCATGGACTGTGGTGCAAAATATGTAAAACGTGAGGACATCTACCTCACCAGTGCCCCTTACTTCAGAAGTACGTGCAAACACCTAAGAACCTATACTGCGTCTTCTGCAAGTCGGTGGGCCATGATGAACGCGATTGTAGAGCCTATGATATGATGGTTGGAGAAAAGCAAGACTTGTACAGAGTCCAGTCAGAGACATAGGGTCTAGCAGCAGGACCACAGCAGGATCCGGCTTACGGTGGCCGTGGAGGAGGATTCAGAGGATGAGACCGTGGAGGAGGCTTTGCAAAAGGAGAAGGTTTTGGCCATGGTCGCGGCCCAGTTACTTGTTATAACTGCGGAGTTGTAGGACACTATGCTAGGGACTGTCAGAGCCCCACTACCACATGTAATTACTGTAAATCTTATGAACACACTATTGAGCAATGTCCTACCTTGATAGCTAAGATCAAAGACCCTAAGCCAGTAGCACACCAAAATATCCAGCTTATTGCTGCTGAGCAGGCAGAGCCAGAACCAAGCGTCAATATTGTGACTCGTAGCAGTGTTTCTACCAGTGGGACATCGCAGGAGACTGAAAATAACACAGGGCAGGAGTGGGTGCACAGATCTCCTAGTAAAGCAACACCACTCGACCTGCAGAAGAACAAACAGACATTTCAGGAAGCTACGGCTTTCTTTGATGAACCTACGCAATTAGGATCGCAGGTACCGCCGTTTAGGGGTATACCGTAGCAAGCACCTTGTGGCGATAGCCTTGTACAGACATCGCAAGCTACCACATCAGAAAGATGCGATGAGGACGAGATGACAGGAAGTGTACATTCCTTCCTACGGAGTTGTTTAAAACTTGTAAGAAATGAGCAAGCTATCACAAAACTTCAGTGCATCATAGATCAGTGTCAGCCATCTTCTTCCATGAGTAGTACACCACGTGCTATTCATAATATTACAGGACATACAAGAATAGGGAGGGAGATGCGACTCACAGCCCAGATTGGAGAGTTTGAAATGGATGAGGTAATCCTAGACCTAGGATCGGATGTAAATGTTCTAACTAAGCAGACATGGGAACAGATGGGTAGCCCTAAATTAATCAGATCACCTATCCATCTGAGATTAGCTAACCAACAGCGAGTATCACCTCTGGGTCGGCTACCGCAGGTGCCAGTTGACATTGACGGAGTTCGCAGCTTTGCAGACTTTGAAGTTATAGAAATCATTGGCGACAGCAAACCGTATCCAGCACTACTAGGCATTGATTTGGAGATCGGTAACATGGCTGTTATCGACCTAAAGAGAAGACAAATGACCTTTGAGGACGCGCAGCTCCGGTTCATCGCACCGTTGGATCCTTTCCAGGGTCCTAGATATACCGAACCTATCCGAGCAGAGGAAGACACACATAACATGGAGATTCTCTATCAGATCACCACAAACCAGAGCGACTATGTCAATCCAATGGAAGATGGGAACATTAGCTGGCGATGCGATAGCTCATGCGCATCGGATTCAGATGTGGGTCTAGAGAATTGGCAGAACAGACTTCACGAATTCTCAGCGCGCAGGTGCGCGTACTTGACTAAGTCACTGCGATGGATTGGTACAGAGATCAATGAGATTCCATCCTATCATGGTCTGACAGATATTCAGGACTTCCTTGAGCAGTTTGAGCAATAGATTCCTTACGAGCAAAGGATCGCAGCTATGGACCTTGTAGTACGAGCCACACCTGCAAGATGGTGGTACACGCATAAAGAGAACATTGCATCATGGGATGATATTAAAAGATTGATGGTGATCAGATTTGCTGTTGACAGAGAATATGTCCCATAGAAGTACACAGGAGAGAGTGACCCCAGGTCACACATTCAGACATGTGAACAGAATTGGTCGAACATTCCCGAGGATGAATGGGTTCACCGATTCATTCATACTTTGGACACAGTTCCAAGGAACTGGTATACAGAAACTGAACTGCGCAAAGGAAAAACAACATGGCCACTTATGATAGATAGCTTCCTACTCACCTTCGCTTTTGAATCTGAGTATCTAGGTGTTGATCAGGCCCTACAAGTAATAAAGAGAAAGATATTTGAGGACTGTACCATATCAGTGCCAGCTCAGCCTGACTGGGCCGTTCAGTTAACAGAGGCGCTAGAGTGCTATAAATTTAAAGCAGAACCAGAGGACGAGGATGAGGATCCTCGCAGCACCAACATTCTGGAGTCAGAAGGGATTCGTGATGTTGAGGGACCACAGTTAGAGATTCCAACAATAATAGAGCCCATCAAGATTAAAAAGATCAATATTGGCACAGACCCAGAACCTAAGTTTGCCTCTATTGGAGACTATTGGAACAATGAAACAGTCGGACAGATTGCAGATTTGTTACATGACTATCAAGACCTATTTCCCACCAAGTTCACAGAGATGAAGGGAATAGTTGGCGACCTGGGAGTCATGAGGATACCATTGAAGGAGGATGCTAGACCAGTCAAGCAGCGCCCATATAGATTGAATCCGCGCTACAAAGAAAAAGTAAAGGACGAAATCGATAAGATGCTAGCAGTAGGAATCATTGAGCCGATAGAAGAAAGTGAATGGGTTAGCCCCATGTTCGTGCAAGAGAAGAAAAAAAAGGGGACATCAGGATCTGTGTCGATCTGTGCAAGCTCAACGATGCATCGCTTCATGATCCGTTTCCGACACCGTTCACTGATGAAGTATTAGACAACGTGGGAGGACAGGAGGTCTACTCCTTCACTGATGGATTTTCAGGCTACCATCAGATCAGAATACATCCAGACGATCGATCCAAGACCACCTTTGCAACAGAATGGGGCTCATTCCAATATACGGTAATGCCCTTTGGTCTTAAGAATGCACCAGCTATATTTTCTAGAGTAGTAGTTGCTGTATTTAAAGAATACATTCATAAATTCCTAGAAGTATATTTTGATGATTGGACTGTATTTGGACTAATCGACAAGCACATAGGAGACTTAAGACTAATGTTAGAGAAATGTAGGCAGTACCAGATTTCTCTAAACTTGAAAAAATGTATATTTTGTGCACCATTCGGTATTTTGTTGGGTCATATTGTGTGCAGACAAGGCTTGATGGTAGATCCCGCGAAGATCGCCATCATTGTAAATCTTCCAGCACCCAACTCAGTCAAGCAACTGAGGACAGTACTTGGTCATACCGGGTACTACAGAAAGTTCATCAAGGGCTACGCAAAGAATACAGCACCAATGGAGAAATTGCTAAAGAAAGATGTAAAATTCCTATGGAATGAGGAATGTCAGCAGAGTCTAGACACACTTAAAGAGAAGATGGTTACAGCACCCATCCTAGTATTTCCAGACTGGACTAAGCCATTTCATGTACATGTGGATGCATCAGGCATCACACTAGGGGTTGTCTTAACGCAACCAGGAGAAGGGGACATTGACCATCCTATCGCATACTCTAGTAGAAAGCTATCGACAGCAGAAAAGAACTACACCACAACAAAAAGAGAAGGGTTAGCTATGGTGTACGCACTGTAGAAGTTCAGGCACTACCTATTGGGTGTCCCATTCAAGATGTTTACTGACCATTCCGCCTTGAAGTATCTGGTCAATAATCCAGTGTTAGGGGAGAGAATCTGCAGATGGTTACTCCTCTTTCAGGAGTATGATTTTGAAATCAATTTGAAACCAGGAAGACTGAATGCCGGACCTGATCATCTGTCGCGGATAGACTCAAGAGAAGAGCCAAGTAACCTAGATGACAATCTTCCAAATGCGTCGTTGTTTTCTATCCAGATCGCAGACGATTACTATGCCGATATTATTCAATTCCTCACTACAGGAGTAGCACCTGAGGAGTTTACTAAGCAGCAAAAGAAGCAATTGGTTGTTAAAGCCGTAGACTTCACCCTCATCGTAGGACAGTTATACAAGTTAGTTCCGGACAAAGTTCTGTGCAGATGTGTGATGCCGCATGAAAAAGAGACTATCATCAGGGAGGCACATTCAGGAACCGCAGGAGGTCATTTCGCAGGAAAGCCGACTGCGCAGAAAATCCTGGAGGCAGGATTATGGTGGCCTACGTTGCACAAAGACACCAAGGACTTTTACAGATGCTGCGATATATGCCAGAGGGTAGGAAAACCCTCGCGACGCGATGAAATGATGCTGCGACCGCAGGTCACGCTGCGCGCATTTGAGAAATGGGCTATAGACTTTGTGGGTCCTATCAACCCACCAGGAAAGTGCACTGGTGCGAGATATATTATCACTGGAATAGAGTACCTCACTAGATGGGAACAGGCCAAAGCAGTAAAGAATTGTGATGCTGCTACAGCCGCACAGTTCATTTTTGAGCACATCATCACTAGATTCGGATGCCCAGTAATTTTGATGAGTGATCAAGGCACACATTTCTTGAACAGCACTATTGAGGCCTTGACAGAAGAATTCCAGATTTAGCACCATAAGAGCACTCCCTACCACCCACGAGATAATGGAACGGTGGAGGCCTTTAATAAGATTTTAGAAAATGCTCTTACGAAGATCTGCAACAGCCAAAGGAACGATTGGGACCTCAGAGTTAACGTTGTCTTATGGGCATATAGGACCACATGCAAGAAACTTACAGGACACACACCTTTTAGCTTGGTGTATGGACAGGAGGCTGTTATGCCTATGGAGTATATTCTTCCCAGCTTAAGAATCGCTCAGATCACCGGGATGACTGATACAGACACAGTGGAGGAAAGGCTAGCACAGCTGCTTGCCTTAGAAGAAGACAGATTCATCATCGGATTCCATCAGAAAGTGTAGAAGGCATGAGAAAAATCTTGGCATGACAGACACATTAAGAGTAAGACGTTTTAGATCGGAGACCTAGTGCTCCTCTATGACAGCAAGTTTACTAAGTTTCCAGGGAAGTTCAAGACGCATTGGCTGGGGCCATATCAGATACAGCAAGTCACAGAGGGAGGTGCCGTTCAGCTCAGCCAGCTGAATGGGGAGCTTCTTCCCACATGGATTAATGGCAGTAGGCTTAATCTCTATAGTGATATCCACCCCACCTCTCAGCCCTAGATTAGCCAACAAATGGTGGTGCAGATGTCCAGTGTAGTTGAAAGGAGGCATCGCACTGGGAACTAGTCTACACTAGCAGGTATTTTCTAAGTATGAGGAATCGCATAAGGTCGGTTCATTTTGCGCAAGTCAAAAAAAAAAAAAAGTATTGTTTTACGCATGTGATGCGGAGTAGCATCGCGGTAGTGCGATGTTCCCCGTGCCACGTACTCAGTTTGCAACCGACAGAGGGCCAGTCAAATCACCCTCTGACAGGCAGTTAATGAGGAAATGACCGGTATATCTTACCGTAGATTTGGCAGCAGTATAACCAATTTTTCCAGATTTGGCAAATCTTCGACGAGACTGGCGCCTGTACACACACGTTTGGAGGGAAATTCGATCAGATTTCTGCATTTATTAAGGATCGAATGACGGGTGTGGTCTTGTCCAGGCATTTATTACGACTGATGGATTTAGTATAGATGACCGTTGTGTCCGGGATTATCATATTGGGCATAAAAGCAGAAAGTATTCAATTGGGACGGTTACATTTACAGAAAAACCGAGAACTAGAGAGTAAGTTGTTAAGAATTCCCTGTGAAGAGATAAGTTTGTTACAGAGTGTTGTGATTCTCAGAGTTGTAGCAATTGCACGTCCTCCGTTTTACACTGAGTGGGTTCTGTCCGAGGACGAACCTATAGAAAACGTTTTGAGAAGGTTTCAGCGTCACGGCCTTGCAGGTGCTATGACGACGCCATCTAAGGGTGCTCCGCCAAGTTCATCACAGCCCAGACAGCAACCACATATGAGGAGCCAATCTCAGGTCAATGACGAATCCGGTTCAGAGCAGGAGGAAGAAGTTCATAGCACAACAGACTACATTAAATGTAAACTTTGCAATAGATAACCAACATGAGAAACAATTAATTCATATCCTATATAAACATTATGATGCATTTGAATGGGATTATACTAACGTGAAAGGAATTCACTCAGACACATGCATTCATCATATATATATATATATATATTAAATCCATTAGACATCCATAAAGAAGAATGAACACATCTCTGAAGGAAAAATTTTAGAAATTGTTGAATGTAAACTTCATTTATCCCATTTCATACAACCAATGGGTTTCACCCTTGGTAATTGTGCCTAAAAAGAATGGGAAATGGAGAATAGGCATTTATTGTAGGAAACTAAAGAAAGATGCTTTAAAGTATTATTTTCCCTTACCATTCATTAATCAAGTCTTGGACACTCTAGCTAGAAAGAAATACTTATATTTCCTTGATGGTTTTAGTGGATACAGCATGTTACACCCTTAATATGCACATTAACCCATATAGTGTGGCACATTACCCCCTATATTGTGGTGCATTCGTGTTCATTATGTCGAATTGGGTCTATTATTGGGTCTATTAGTTGTTATTGTACACCTTTGTCTCCTATATATAGGAAGGAGATATTCTGATTTTAGTCATCATTGTATCTTGTCTTGTCTTATGTACCTACTACATTATGTAAGAAGGTTCCTCCCTAGAAGAGGATCAATATTTATCTATTTTATTGTTTATTAAGGTGTGGATTACTCTCTTATTTTCTATTTCTTCTCTTTTTATTCTATTTCTGGGACTTGATAGCATAACATTTCGTATCGGAGCTCTTTCCTCGGGACTGACTTCTGTAAAACAAGTCATCTTGAATTTTTTGCTACAACATTTTTTCTACAAGAACTTAGAGATCAAGGTTAAAAAAACACTTTTAAAACAGGTCTATCTATCTCCAATCTAAAATTCATATCCTGAGCCATTACATTTCTGGAGATAATTGCAGAGGAATCTAGGATTTTTTACTATTCCAAAACCTAGTCTAAAACAGGTGTTCTAGGGGAAAAGGTCATATCTAAGGCATACAATATCCAAATTGAGTGATACCAATTGCATCTAAAAGAAGACATGTGAGGGTATATTTGGTATAAGTTTCAGCTACAGAATAAAATATTGGACACATGGATAACATTAAAATTTTGCTCTTCTGGATAGGCCAAAAATAAGAATCTTTGGGAGATTTCCAATAACTTTTTGTTGACATATCCAAATTAGGTCAGACCCATGGCATTGGAAAGAGGACACATCAGGGTACCACATGCCAAATTTTTAGATCTATAGGAGTCGAAATTCAAATTTTACTTCAGTTACAATTTGGCCCTAAAACAATCTTCTAATCAGGCTTTGAAAAAGGTACACCATTTTGCATTTGAATAGCTTTGAGTATAAGGATCTATTTGTGGTAACCTAGGGTGTGATATATATTTATTGTTTAAAATTACACCAAAAGAAGGTGGAAAGAATCACACTCCACTCAAACCCCCAAAGGATTCATCCCCGACATACGATGAAATGGAAGACATATCTTTTAGAGTGTCCAAGTTGAAAGATATGATTAAAGGAAGTGTGAAAATTGATGACTTAGTTCAATTGGAAAATAAGATAGCTAGTAAAGAGGATCTCAAAAGGATGGCTAATAAAGAGGATATTAAATGGATGGATAGAAAAGAATATCTTAAAGACTTGAAGGAATTAATGAAGGATATAAACATATATTTATTCCTCATATAGAGGATAAGGAGGAAAAATATGACTTATTCCAGTCACGTCTGGAGAAAATTGAAAAACAATTTGACAATAGGAAGTTGGAGTCCTAAAAATTTGATGATTCACTACAACATCATGGGTTTGATTTAGTTCCACTGAACTATTTTATCACGTGGATTTTTAAGATGGAGCAATTCTTTGATCTACACCAGGTTCCCACTTTGCAAAAGGTAACTATTGCATCCTTATATTTAGAACCTGATCAATTTGTATGGTAGCAATGGCTTTGTGACTGTAAAAAGGACTTTATTATCTCTTGGTTTATACTTAAAGAAGAATTGATTGCACATTATGGGGGATATAAATATAAACACCTTGTTTATCTAGTTGGTAAATCTCAAGCAAAAGGGTCCAGTTATAGAGCACATCAAGCAATTTCAGCAGCTAAGTCTTAGAGTGAAGAATATTCCAGAAGATAATTTGTTAGATATCTTTATTGGAACCTTGAAATTTAACATTCAACATGAGGTGCGTCTCTTTGAACCATCATCCCTAAAGAAGGATTTCATGATGGCAAGGAAGGTTGAAAGTAAAAATATGGCAATGACTACTAGAAAGGCCTTCTCCAACACATACAGAGAAAATAATGTTTCCTCTTCTAAACCACCACAAATGTTGACACCTAACAACTAGATGAAATAAGAGCAAAAGGATTATGCCTTAATTGTGATAACAAGTATAGTAAGGAACATAAGTGCGATGAGAATAAATTATTCTACATAGGTTGTGAAGAGGAAGAACCAAAAGAAGAGGAAGAATCTCAAGAAGAGGCGACTTCAAAAGAAATAGAAGAGGATAATTTAGAAGAAATTATTCCCACCATACCTTGTCATGCATTGGCTGGAATTAGCACTCCTCAAACACTCAAAATCGATGGATACATCAAAAATAAGAATGTAATAGTGTTGATTGATTCCAGTAGTACTCATAATTTCATTCATTGTAAATTATCCAAAGTTATTAATTGCTTTGGATATCCAGCACCAGAGTTTCAAGTAATGATTGCAGATTGAGGAACTATAAATTTCTCAAGGAAATGCCATAATATCAATCTTTCTATGGGGGAATATGTATCGAATAGTCCAATTATTGTTATCCCAATGGGTGGTATTGATTTTGTCTTAGGTGTCCAATGGTTACAATCATTGGGAACGGTGGCTTTTAATTTTCAAAAAAAAATCATGAAATTTTCATGGGAAGGAAAAGAATATGAGTTAAATGGTATCACATGAAAACCAATCAAGGTGATAAGCTCAAATGGTATGACAAAGTTGTTAAAAAAAGGACATCAAGATGTATTTGCACAATTATGCCCATTAGATGTTCAAACCTCAAAGTTTTGTATCTCCCCAAATCTCCAAAGGGTCATTAATAAGCATTCCAAGGTATTTGAAGATATTCCCAAAGTTCTTCCACCTTTTTGAGACATTGATCA
The DNA here is from genome assembly GCA_001517045.1 of Pseudotsuga menziesii. Lineage (NCBI taxonomy): Eukaryota > Viridiplantae > Streptophyta > Pinopsida > Pinales > Pinaceae > Pseudotsuga > Pseudotsuga menziesii. The sequence continues at coordinate 392,650 of LPNX010286218.1, read as the reverse complement.
TGCTATCTACTTAGTGCCATGCATTGTTCCTCCTAACATTATACCTTACCGATATCCCTATAGCCAAAAGAGTGAAATTGAACATATGGTTGCTGAAATGTTAGAGTTTGGCATAATTAGGCCTGGGAAAAGTTCTTGCTCTGCACTAGTGGTAATGGTACCCAAGCCAGATGGATCATGGTGTATGTGTCCTTATTATAGAGATCTCAAAAATATCACCATTAAATATAAGTTTCGCATTCATGTCATTGACGAATTGTTAGACAACTTACATGGAGCAGTTGTCTTCACAAATTTGGATCTTCATTCCAGGTATCATCAAATTTGAATGAAGGATAAATACATCCCCAAAACAACATTCAGAACTCATGAAGGTCACCATGAATTTTTGGTCATTCCATTTGATCTCACAAATGCTTCTTTCACATTTCAAGGTTTGATGAATTCTATTTTTAAGCCTTTCCATAGAAAATTTGTGCTGGTATTCTTTGATGATATAATAATCTATAGCAAGTCTTGGGAAGAACATGTTTGACGTGTTGAAAGGGTACTACAACTACTAAAGGAGCAACAATTGTATGCAAAACCATCAAAATTTTTCTTTGGGATAAAGGAGGTAGAGTATTTGGGTCATATTGTATCTCATGAAGGTGTCAAGGTAGACCCTAAAAAAATTAAATACATGATGGAATGGATGATTACCAAAACCCTAAAGAATATTCAAGGATTCTTGGGTCTAACAGGGTACTACCACAACTTTGTTTGGAACTATGGAAGAATAACAGCTCCTCTAATAACGTTAGTAAAGAAAGATGCATTTTATTGGACTCCATAGGAAACTCAATCTTTTCAACAACTCAAAGAGGCCATACGCAATGCTCTTGTTTTGGTGACACCAGACTTCACAAAAACATTTATTATGGAATGTGATGCTTCAAGAAATGGAATTGGAGCTATACTAATGCAAGAAGGACACCCTCTTGCCTTCACAAGTCATACAATCAAGGGAAAGAAATTAAAAAATCTCATTTATGAGAAGGAAATGTTGGTGATAATACCTTCCTTGAAGCAATGGCTCCCCTACCTTATAGGGATACATTTCAAGGTTAAAATTGATCGTGATAGCCTTAAATACTTCTTGGAACAAAGGTTATATTTCGAAGAGCAACAAAAATGGGTGACAAATATGTTGGGATATGACTTTGAAATCATCTACAAAAAGGGGAAGCAAAATGTTTTCGCAAAATGCACTCTCTAGGAAATATGAGGATGTTAAAGCATTACTCTATGCTATCTCGATCATCCAATGAGATTGGATAGACGAAGCAAGGGACGAATGGAAAAAAGACAAAGAAATATGGACATTTATTCAAAATTGCAACAGGATCCCAGTGCCTCTAATACATTTAGGTGGAAAGATGACTTGTTATGATAGAATGATCACTTATATCTTGGTAAGAGTTTCCAACTCAAGAAAAAGGTACTTTTTGAATACCACTCCTCACCGATAGGAGGGCACTCAAGTTTCTTGAAAACCTACGACATGGTAAAGAAATATTTTTTGGGGGATGGTCTTAAAAATGATGTTAAAAAAATTGTGACAAAATGTTTGGTTTGCCAACAAAATAATGTGGAAACAATTAAGACCCCTGCTCTCCTACAACCACTTTCCATTCCAATCCAAAGGTGGAGAGAGGTCTTGATGGATTTTATCATAGGTTTACCAAATTTTGAAGGAAAGAGTGTTATCATGGTGTTTGTTGATAGACTTACTAAATATGCACACGTATGTGCACTATGTCACCCCTTCAAAGCAAGCACAGTTGCTAATTCATTTATGGAGACAGTCCAAAAACTACATGGTACTCCAAATATTATAGTATGTGACAGGGATCCCATTTTCACTGTAATTTTTTGGAATGAATTATTTTCTTATTTGGGTACTCAACTGGCTCATAGTTCATCTTATCATCCTAAATTTGATGGACAAACAGAGATCATAAACAAATGTTTGGAAGGGTATCTTCAATGTTTTGTAGCTAACAAACAAACACAATGGGTCAAGTGGTTACCCTTGGTAGAATGGTGGTATAACACTTCCTTCCATACATCAGTAAAAATGACCCCATTTATGGCACTTTATGGATATCATCCACCATCCATCACATATTTACTAAGAGACTCCTCTAAGGTTCAATTAGTGGAAGACCACATGAAGCATCAACAACAAGTTCTTCAACTCTTAAAGGACAACCTGAATCTAGCACAAAATCAGATGTAACAACAAGCAGATCAACACTACAATGAACGAAGATTTAATGTGCGAGATTGGGTGTTTTTAAGACTACAAAAATACAAGAAAATTTCCCTGAATAAAACCAAGAAGGATAATAAATTATCACCTAAATACTACAGTCTCTATATGCCATAGGAAGTTTTGGAACACCATCATACATCTTCATCATCGATCTTAGTCGGATCATCTTCTGCAATCTCAATATGTAAATACTGAATCATCTTCTATGCATACTGGATCATCTTTTGTCACATCAGTATATGGATTCTGAATCATCTTCTATGCATACTGGATCATCTTTTGTCACATCAGTATATGGATTCTAAATCATCTTATACAACATCAGTGTGTGGATACTGAATCATATTCTGAGTATATTGGATCATCTTTTTCAACATCAATATGTGAATACTGAGTCATCTTCTGCCACATCAGTATGTGAATACTGAATCATATTCTTCCAACATCAATATGTAAATACTAAAACATCATATGTAACATTGATATGTAAATACTAAAACATCATGTGCAACATCAGTATAATACTAAAACATCAATAACACCATCATTAGCATGTTAGCGCTAAAAACAAAATCATCAATAAATTATAGACCATCATCTGCATTACCAACATAGAGATGTCGAAACATCATAATCATCATCAACATAAAAATGTTGAAACAATCATCATCATCAATATAGAAATACCGAAACAAACTCATCAACATTTATCAGTATGAGAATACTTAACCTGCTACATCAGTACAGGAATATTGAAACTATCTCAACAATCATCAGTATAACAATACTAAAACTATCTCAGCAATCATCTCAACAATCATCAGTATAACAATATTGAAACCACATCTTTCCCACTAACTATCTCATAGCAGTATCACATTGAGTTCTCTGGTAGATCCATCTGGGCATTTTGTCTAACTTACTAACCCTTTCTATTCAATAAGCCTAGTTAGACAGATGGATCTTCCTGGGGACCAACAAGTCTTGTTCTAGCTTACTAACCCACTTGGGTTAAACTGGTCTAGTTAGACATACTAATCCCCCTAGGATCAATAGACCTTGTCTAAGTTACTACCCCTTTCGGGCCAACAAGCCTAGCCAGACTTACCCTACTCTATCATCCTTCTACCATCTACCATCACTCCCTCTCGAGAGAGAGGTCCTTTCGGAATACACCAACATTGTCGTGAAAGTATTCAAACTTTACACAAGACAAAGTCTTAGTCAACACATCTACCACTTATTCCTCTGTATGGACATACTTGAGCTTTACATCTCCCTTCTAAAACATATCCTAGATGTAATGATATCTAACTTCGATATGCTTTTTCTTGTCATGAAACATCGGGTTTTTTGTCATATTGATACAGCTATGATTATCACAAAGGTTATTATTAGCATCTATCTTTGCATCAAATAATCCTACCAACATATTGCGAAGCCATACTGCTTCGCTACAAGCTGAACATGCTGCAATGTATTCAGCTTCTGTCGTGCTAAGTGCAATACTGGTCTGCTTTCTATTGAACCATGAGATCATGCCTAACCCCAAACTAAAGCAACATCCTAAAGTGCTATTTCTATCTTTACCACTTCCTACCCAATCTAAATCCATGTAATCTGATCTCACCATTTGATGCATATCTGAGACCATAATCTAAAGTCTCTTTTAGGTACCTCATCACATGTTTTGCTCCAACTAGGTGAATGTGTTTGGTATTCACCATATATTGACTTGAAGTGTTTATAACAAAACATATATCTCATCTTGTATTGTTTACGTACATCAAAGAATCAATAATATGTATGTATAATGTGGCATCCACTAATTCCAAAGTATCATCATTCAATAACTTCAAATTTGTTGTCATTGGAGCAGTCATAGCCTTGCAATATATCATTCCAAATCTCTTTAGGATTTCTACTGCATATTTTCCTTGGTTTAGGAAAATCTCGTATGGATATTGCCATACTTCAAGACCTAGAAAATAATGCATCATTCCAAGGTCTTTCATCTCAAATTCTACAGCAAGCTTCTTCTTACATCCGTTGATGGGATTATCTTCACCTCTCAATAATAGATCATATACATATAGTAGTAATGTCCTAAGTCCATCACCCTCAACTTTATAGTATAGGTTGGAATCTGCTTTACTTTTGGTAAAGCCTAAGCTCATTCGGAATCCATTGATTCTTCCATACCATGCTTTGGGTGCTTTCTTTAACCCATACAATGCCTTCTTGAGTATACATACATGAGTTTCCTGATAATTAGTCTTAAAACCTTGTGGTTGTTCGATAAATACTTGTTCTTTTATCAATCCATTTAGAAAGGTTGTCTTTACATCCATCTAATGTAACTTCCACTTCATATTGGATGCCAAGGCAAGGATGGTTCTGATTGAGGTGTACCTAGATACTAGTGTAAAGGTCTCCTCATAATTGATTCCTTCCTTTTGGGAGAATCTGAGAGCTACAAATCTTGCCTTGTACTTCTCTATACTACCATCTAATGACTGATTAGTTTTGAAGATCCATTTTGAGGATACGACTAACTTGTCTTTTGGTCTTGGGACTATTTCACATACATCATTATTTATAATGGATTGGTATTCCTCAACCATTGCATCAACCCACTCCTTTTGTTTTTTTTCTTCTTCAAAACATGTTGGTTCTTTATCAACAAGATCACACATCAATGATACATAACTAGGATATGGCTTCGGCTTCTTCTTTTCTCTGATGGTTCCTTCTGGGGCACCATGTATTTTTGCTTCTTCGATTACTTCACGAGCCTGAGCAAGTTTTCTCTTTTGTGAGATCATTTCACTAGGAAATTCTTCAGGTCTCTGAGGTTTTGTCATATCATGATCCTCAGGCATCCGATCTTCTTCTTCGTTCCTAACTGGCTTAGGACTTTCTGCAGCTCTAAGAGTTTTGTGCTCCTCTTCATCTTCCTTATCTCTCTTTGATTTTCTGAAAGTTGTATCTTCGCCAAAGGTAACATCTCTGCTTAATTCAATTTGAGGATATCTCGAGATATATATATGATAAGATTTTGATTGCTCACTATATCCTACAAACAGTCCCTTCTTTCCTAAAGGATCTAACTTTGATCTTTTCTTCTTGGGAATGTGTATTTATACCAAATAACCAAATATCTTTAGGTGACTTACTTTAGGATTTTCTTCGGTAAACATCTCTTCTGTGGTCTTGTTCCCAATGGCACTATGAGAGATTCTATTATGTACATATACTGTTGTTTTGGTTGCTTCTGCCAATAGGTACATTGGTAGATCTTGATCATGTATCATAACTTTCACACCTTCTATGATCGATCTATTCTTTCTTTTTGCAACACCATTTTGTTGTGGATTATAGGGAATGGTGAGATCCCTCTTAATCCCAGCTTCTTTGTAGTACTTATTGAATTCACTTGATGTGAACTCTCATCCATTATCTGACCTCAATATCTTGGTCTTATTTTTCATAGAGGTTTTCTACCAGGTCCTTAAACTCTTTAAACCTTTAAAACACTTCATCCTTATTTTTCAAGAAGTATATCCAAGTCTTGCGGGAATAATCATCAATAAAGGAAGCATAGTAAACATACACTCTTAATGAAGTGGTTTGCATTGGCCCACATATATCTAAGTGGGTAATATCTAAGATCCAATCTTCTTTGCTATCATTGTTTGGATAAGGGTTCTTAGTATTATTTCCTTGTGCACATCATTTTCACACTCATTCTTGATCTATCTGAATCTCTGGTAAACCAGGCACAACCTTGCTCACAATTGGAAATGCTTTGTAGTGTATATGAGCAAGCCTTCCATGCCATAGCTCACATGGGATTATGGTACTAGTCATGAATCTTGAATCTACATTTCCCTTTAATATGTCAAGTCCTCCTTCTTGAACTCCAATTACTACTGCATCATCTATGTTTTTTCCTTTTATCCACATGAGAACTCCTCCATCCACAAAATCAACTCTAAAGCCTTTCTTATCTAAGGCTAAGATACAAAGAAGGTTCTTCTTTAGTCCAGGAACATAGAGGACATCCTTCATCTTCATGGACTTCCCAGAGTCCAACTTATAGGATGCTTCTCCCATTTCTTTGATGAGGTATTCAGAATCATCTCCAAACATTATTTTGTGTGGGGATTCCTTTTGTACAAGACATGAGAATGATTCCTTGTAACTTGATATGTGCTTGGAAGCACCACTATCTACTATACAAGTGTCATTTCCTAGTGATACTGAACCTATGAGTGCAGATATCAAGACATATTCTTTACTGGAGTCTTCATCCTTATTAGCTTTCTATTCATCTTCTTGATCACTGCCTTCAGCAACATGGGCCTGAAATATTTTCATATTTTTTACTCTTTCTGCTTTCATGGGACAGTTTATAGCAATGTGTCCCATCTTATGACAAGTGAAGCATTCATAATTTGAGAAGTATTTCTTGGACTTCTTAAACCCTTGATTCTTTCTAGGAGGATGGTCATAACTCTTTCTCTTGTTCTTGCCTTTGGTATGTACTGACAAGGCTTGATCCTCATTTTCATTTCAGCTTTTCTTCTCGGATTGCTTTTCTTTCTTCTTCTTGAACACAATCTTCCCATAATTATCGAAACTTGTTTAGTTTCCTTCTTGAACAGATTCCTCAGATAAAGGATTCCCAATATCTTGGAAGACCGTCAAGGTGGTCATTACAACTTATGCTTCTTCAACCATGTCACCAATAGCTTCCATCTGTTCCTTGATTTGGGCTACTCTTGTAAAATAAGATTGCATGGTTTCTGACTTTTGAGCCCCTACACTTTTGAGGTGATTCCTCAAGGTCATGTTTCTATTGATATTTCTTCCTTCAAATAGGTGGGGTAGAGCATCAAACATTTCTTTTGGTGTCTCCCTTGAGGATACTTGAGGGATCAAGTTATCTTTGATGGAGTCAGTTATGATCCTTTTAGCCTTGATCATATCCTTCTTGTATTTGGACTTAGCTTCAGCTTCTTCTGGTTATGCAAATTCCTCCTTTATAAATCCTTCTAGATCATTTTCTTCTAGAATCAGCATGATCTGATACTTCCATGCTCTAAATTTTTCAGCACCTTCAAGCTTCTCATCTAGATTGGTATTCTTTGTCATATTAATAGAATGAGAACTTCAAATGGAATAAGAAGGAATAGCACTTACTTCATGAATACAACTTCTAGATGACCTTTCCTGGATGACCTAGGGTTTGATGCAGAAACCCTAATTTTTCAATTGGGATCACTGGTAGGGCCGAGTGATGGAAAATATGTGCCTTCTCAAGGGGAGCTAGACTGTATCTTGAATTTCCTGAGATTGATGATGGAGTCTCAAGAAAATTGAAGCCCTAGTTTTTCCTGGTATCAGTGTTTGGTCCAAAATTGTAACTTCTTGGAATTCAGTTATGTTTCCACAGAAATATGCGCCCTTCAGGGGCGATTTGAGTGATCCCTCTTTTCTAGTTGATCTATGGAGGGATTTGTTCGAAGTAACAAACCCTAGTTGTGCGGTGTTTCCTCTCAGGGTGGCTCTAATACCATGTTAAGTTGTATTTATTGCTTATATTATATCTTAAAAAAATCACTAGTAGGATCACTGAAAGAACAAGAAGCACAAAAACACAAGAACACAAATATTTTCGTCGAGGAAACCACAAGGGAGAAAACCCCTCAAAACTTCCTCAGTATAGAACTCAACAAGAGTAGTGTAAAACCCATACAACTGCTTCTCTCTTCTTTCTGGTGCACTTGTTATTCTATCTCTTGTAAACTTGCTTGAGTGAGTGTGTAAAAATGAAGGGGAGTGCCTCCCTATTTATATTCTTCACTTGACTTGACCTAGGACCTAACATGGCCAACTTGTCTAACTGATAGGGTCTACTTGTCTAGCAAGACACCAAAAATAACATTTATTATAATGATACTTGGGTACTATTGACCCGACTTACATCCGGAGGTTTACATTGATTCTTTCAATGACTCTTACATGACCAACCTCATCTTCTAATGGAGGAATACAATCAATACATCTGGAATATCTTCTGGAGTTACAATACTTTAACATGGGTCTATTACTAGGTCTATTAGTTGTTATTGTAAACCTTAGTCTCCTATATATAGGAAGGAGATATTATCATTTTAGTCATCATTGTATCTTGTCTTGTCTTATGTACTTAGTACATTGTGTAAGGAAGCTCCTCCATCGAAGAGGATTGATAGTTATTTCTGTTATTCTTTATTAAGGCGTGGATTACTCTCTTATTTTCTATTTCTGCTCTTTTTATGTTATTTTTGGGACTTGGTTGCATAACACAATCAAATTGGGATTGCTCCAGAATTCTATGATCAAAAAACCTTTACATGTCCTTATAGAACATACACCTACAATAAGGTATTACCTTTCGAAGTATGTAATACACCAACCACATTTCACAGGGAAATTCTAGGTATTTTTTCTAACTTGATTCATGACTATGTAGAGATTTATATGGATGGATTTACGGTATATGGGAACTCTTTTGAAGATGCTTAGTTAGGTTTCAAGAGGAAAATCTTGCATTGAGAAATGAAAAATGTTATATGATACTAAATGAAAGGATTGTTCTCGGTCACCATGTGTCTTTTGCCGGAATTCGAGTTGACCCAGCTGAAATTAAGGTGATTTTCAAGTTGCAATCCTAACCACTCAGAAGGAAGTGAGAAGCTTCATGTTTCATGTAGGTTATTATAGGTGTTTTATTGAAAATTTTCCTAAAATATCCTCGCCTTTATTTAAATTACATGCAAATGATGTTAATTTTCATTGGGATGCTAGTTTCCATACTGCTTTTGATACATTGAAGGAAAAACTTTGTACAAATCTGGTTTTAAGAGGACTGGATTGGACCTTACCTTTCCACATATCAACAGATGCATCATATTTATCCATGAGAGCGGTATTAGGACAAAGAGAAAATTCTCAAACTTATGCTATTTATTTTGTTATAAAAAAATTGACTCTAGATAAGCTAAATTATACCGTGGCTGAAACATATTTTCTTGCAATAGTTCATGCCATCAATAGGTTTAGACACTACATTACCAGAGCTATAAAAAAAAATATCCATACTTATCACTATGATATACCTCGTGGATAAACCAATCAACAATGACATGATAAATAGATGGCTCTTGTTATTGTAGGAATTCAACATTATTGTTTTGGATCATCCTGGGAGGGGGGATCTAGTTGAAAATTTTCTTTCTAGATTAAACAATGATGGTGATATTGTTCCTATAGATGACCATTTTCCTAACAAAAATTTAATTTCTAATATCTATTTATTCTCCATGGTTTGCAAATGTAGCTAATTACTTGTCTATGGAAAAGTTACCCAAGCATTTGACATCCAGGGAAAATCAAAGGATCATTAGACAAATTGAAAAATACTCATGGGTATAAGGAGATCTCTTCTACATAGGATCAAATTTGATCATTCGTAAGTGTGTGAGAGAAGATGATATTTTTTGACATCCTGATAGACCATGGGGTGGATATTTTGTAGACAATAAGACTACTTATAAAGCATTGCACTCAGGATACTATTGGCCCACTCTTTTTAGAGATGCAAAAATGTATGTCAGGGGTTGTGATAATTGTTAAAGAATGGGTCATCCTTTTATAAGAGATGAGATTCCGCTTCAACCACAACCTTTTGAAATATGAGACCTATATTTTGTAGGACTAATTAGTCCCTTATTAAAGAGGAAAAGGTATATTTTAGTTTGTATAGATTATGTGACCAAATGGGTAGAGGAAAAGGATTTTTCAAGGGAAACTAATAATTCAATACTAGATTTGTTATATGAGGACATTTTTGTTCATTTTGGGGTTCCAAGAGAGATTGTCACTTATCAAGGGGCACAATTCACATCAAAGGTAATTCATTTGGTTGTCTAGCAGTTTCAAATCAAGCAATAAAAGTCTTCTCAGTATCATTCACAATACAATGGGAGGTAGAATATACAAACAATGTTATAGAGGAAATTATGACCAAGATAGTTCATCTCCATAAGACTTATTGGGCAAAAATAATTCCAAAATCCTTGTGGGCATACCAAACAACATGGAGAAACATTATTGGTTACACCCCGTATGAGTTGGCATATGGTAAGCAAGTTATCCTTCCTATTAAGATTCAGATCAAGACATTCAAAACTACAGCAAATCTTGGGATGGATTTATCAGTAGCACGACAATAGATAATTGCACAATTAAATGAATTAGATGAAATACACCAAGATGTCTTCCAACACACCACTCTTTTAAAACAACAGTAGGAAAAATGGCATGACAAATTAATCAAGAAAAAGAAGTTCAGAGACGGTGATTAGGCATTACTTTTTGATTCAAAGTTACAAAAAATCAAGGGTAACTTTAACACTCATTGGCTTGGCCCCTTTGAAATTGAGACAGTGTTTGATAGTGGCACCTATAGATGAACTTTTCCTAAAACCAGGCTTGCAGATCACAAAAATCACAATAAAACATTGTGTATGATGGTGTTTGTTTACATTTCCATTCATGGTCCTTCAAATTATTTGGTTACGTGCTTGTGTTGGATGTTCTAGGATTCTCCACAGCTCTCCTTCCAACAAATATTTCCCCAATATCCTTATTGTGTTATCTAGGAGTACTATTAGAGACTTTTAATAGCACCTTGGAACTTGCATACCTTAATGGTAGGTTTCCTCGCTTTTGACAATGGGAATACACTAAGGCCCACGGATTGACAAATTCTACAAGTGACTTGACAACAAGGAATTTATTCGTACTTGTTATAATGTGTTGTTGTAACTTGACACTCATTTTCATTAATGGTGGGTTGTATCATGTTTAATGATATTCATTAGTGATCAGTAATCCAATGAATTATTCTATGTTCACCTACAACTCCCTTATTGACATGGATAGAATTGTACATGATTTGTTATGGATGAAGACTTTTTTATTTTATGGAAGTTACAGAATATTGACAACTTAGAGCATGAAACAATTATGTTTCTTTTCTCAAATAATTTGGGAGGTTAATGGACCAAACAGAAGGAAATTCTTCTATGAGTAGCAGGGATTTCTTGTTCAAAAGAGAATGGCTCTTTGTTCATGTAACTTGTTTCTCTATTCCTGTAGTAGACTATGTTTTGGTAGTAGAATCTCTTTCTATTAATTTTCATTCCAGTATCAGCATATGGTTTCATTTTTAAACTTGTAGACTTTAAGTTTCAACAATAGTTAGAAGTCCAATTCTAGTAGTTCATAGGCATTCATATATAGATTTTCAATATGGATACTTTAATGTTTCCACACCTAAAGTCATCCATACAATTTCCCCCTTTTCCTCTAGTCAAGAGAATATCAACACTCCATTTCGTATGCTCAAGATTCAAGTAAATAGTCACGTGATGGGTCCAAATATGTTGTGGTCTTTTGGGACTTCTACAAATTATATCTCTTTACCCTATGTTATCTTCCACCATTGCGGGCATTTCCAAAAATGAAGGAGCCCAGCATATAACAATTAACATAATTGATATATGCACTAGGATTTTCGATATGACATGGTGCCTAGAAAAGTGGTAACAATTAAGTACCTAATGAAAACCAATTTTTTTAATTTTTGTTATTATTTTCATTATCATATTGACCTACTTAAGCTATAAACACCTTGCCTTAAGTGAACTACTCATTATGATTAAATGTAAAAGAAAATAACACCTACACATATTGTTGTGTGTGTGTGTGTTTAAATAACTTAGTAATGACTTAAGCTCTTAATGTTGAACTTTATTTTTATAATGCAGAATTAGTATGGTTAGGATGTATGGGAATTTGGGCTTAGAGTCGGGTGATACCAATGCATGAACTAACAATAGCATCACCATCACCTAAGATGGTTCTAATAATGTGCTTTCTAGAGGAAATAAACAATATGCTAAAGGGGCCTCTTGGAGTGAGTGTTGCACATATTGTAGAGATAGATCCCCTACCATTGGGGGAGGACAATCCCAAAGTGTTGGTGAAATTAGAGCTATTGGGTGTTGTGTTAGAAATCATACTGAGGCATCTCTAGAGGGCATGTTTAGGTTCTTTGTACTAAGAGATTATGTCTTGTATAATTTGAGCATGTGGATCTAAATACTAAACAAGATAGGAATATTGTGAAAGAGATCAACAATCTAACATATTCATGCAACAAATGTTCTAAAAATTAATCATTACACAAAAGAGAGAAGTCAGTAACATGAGAGAATTTTGTATTACATCAAGCTTCAATGAATGAAGAGAGTTACAATAAATATGCAAGGCAATTTGAATTAGGGTAGGAGGCAATTCAAATTGCTCATGCATCAGTGAGGGTTAATTAGAGCCAAAGACACTTAGTTAGTCATGCACACTCTCCAAATTGAGTTACACCGGCACAATACTTCCCAATCACTCATTCTAACTGAATGAGGCACATGCGTGAGGAGAAAATACCTAAAAACACTCAAGGAGGACGCTACTATGTCATAATAACTAAGGAAAAAGTGCATAGAGTCCCTAGATAATGGAGTAAACTCCCCATATTCACTCCCCAATTCTAACTTGAAGTGCAGGACCCTAAAATCAAGGAAGACAAGCCCTAATTGAAGGAATTATCCCTTATATGTCAAAATAGACTTCAGAAGTTCTAAAAATAGCAGGAGGAGCTTGGAAGAATCTCATGGGTGATTCTAGTGGTGGAATTGAATGGGGTTTGGCCCACTAGAGTCATGAAGTCATGCTTTAAGTCACTAAGTAGGAGAATTATGCTATGGAGATGGTTTTTTCTCTAATAGTCTTGACCTCAAAGTCCAACATAACCATCTTATAGCTTCGAGGAAAAGCCTCAAACTAGTGGGGAAACTTAAAAAGGAAATTGCATCTCATCCTGGACACCATCCCTTGGGAATTATTTGACAAAAGGCTTCAAATAAAGTACCTACCCACATTATTCAAGGAGAAATAAGTAGGATCTTGTCATGCCCTGGTACAAGGGAATCAAACTATGGAGGAGTACACGATATGTTTCATGGAGCTAGTAAAGTATGTATCCTACATGAGCTTGTATCAACGACATGCAAAACATTTTGTATATGGGTAAATTATAAGATAAGATCCCTTGTACGAATGTGGAAACCAGCTTCATTGTTAGATTCAATTTAATGTTCCATATGTGTAGAAGAGAATATAGTCTCTATAGGGGACCAAAGAGGGGATGTAAAACTCACCACCCCACAATAGTCAAGATATGTGGAGAATGCTTGTAGACCTTTTCCAAGGGGGGCCTCTCTATGCCACATCCTTATGGAAGAAGAGATACTCCTATATTGGTTGCAATGAATGTTCATTTGGAAGCAAGTGTAATATCACAAGCATCATAAAGGACTAGTGCAGGTCAAAGTCGTACATGAGGAGTAATTAGCAGGGGAAAGGGTTTCATGGGAAGGAAATCATCTCAAATATTTGTATTTTAGTAGGAATACTCCAACCACATTACTTTCCGGGGTGTGGGGTCCACATTTTCAATGCAACTGTCCACAATTTCAAACATGTGCCATGACAAGATAAAAGGCCCTAATGGGGACTTCGAGTAGTAACCACCATATCTATGTTGTGGTTGATAACCACTAGATGAGCATCAATCCACTATGGTGTAGTATTCATGTATAATAAACAATGTTAAACTTGAAATTATTTGATCTTGGTGCAATGGATAGTTTCATTTGTCCTTTTGCATTAGATAAATGTGGGTTGACAACATGCGAGCACGAAAATTTTAATATGGTTGAAATATTTTCAGGGGTAAATTGAATATTAGGACCTAGTGTTGAAGAGTGTTTGTGTACCTAGGGGTGTGTAAAACTAGGATAAAAGTGTACAATATTTTCCTAAGTAGTTATGATCTTATTATTAATATGAAATAATTGGATCCTCATCAATATTTCTTAGAATATTATGGGAAGATAGTACTTTGTTTTGACAATTAAGGGAGAACAATCCATATTCAGGGTATAAAGAGAAAAGTGTCCCTATGTTTCATCTCAATGATGAAAGTAAAGCAATGCCTAAGGAAAGGATGTCAATTATACTTAATAGAGGCAGTAAGAAGTTAAAATGGATTATCTTTAGATCGATATCCCATGTTCGAAAAATTCAAGGATCTCTTTTCCAAGGAGTTACCAAGGTCAACTCTAACAAGAAAATTTGATTTCACTATTGATTTAAAACTAGATCTGATCTAATGTATAAGAAACCTTATAGGATGACCACATCTCTAAATATTTGTGAGTTTTAGATGAAATAAAAGGAGCTATTGGACCTAGGACTCATTAAACCCAATATTTCACCTTAGGGTGCAGTAGTACTATTTGTCAAGAAGAAGGATGGTTCTTTTGTGAATGTGCATTGAATACAAAGATTTGAATAGAGCCACAAGGAAGAATAGTTACCATATAACTCAAATTGATGATTTATTCAATTAGATGAAAGGGGTAGTAGTTTTCTAAAATATTAATCTACGACCGGGTTATCATCAACATAAAATTAAGTAAGGGTGATATACCTAAAACCGCCCTTCAGACATGGTTTGGGAACTATGAATTTATAGTGGTGCCCTTCGGTTTGACCGATGCTAGTTGTATTCATGATTCTCATGAATGGTGTATTCTGAAAGTACATGGACCACTTTCTGTAGGTATTCTTAAATAATATTCTCATATATTCTAGGAATGAGAAGGAAAATGAGGAACACATGTAGTTAGTGATGTCATGCTTAAGAGAATAAAAATTGTATGGTAAGTTGTATAAGTGTTCTTTCTTTAAAAAGAAGGTTCGTTATCTTGGTCATATTACTTCAAGGGAAGGAATTTAGGTGGACACTTACCATCATGGAGTGGATAATGCCAGTTAATTGTCCCGAAGTGCAAAGCTTCATGTCTTATGTGAGTACTTTTAAACACTCGTGGAAGGGTTTTGAAATATTTTCATATCAATACTTTGCAATGCAAGGGAATCAATTATGAGTGGACAAAGGAATGAGACGCCACATTCATTGAGATTAAGATATTATGGTCCAGATCTAGGGGGTTGAGACCTGAAGGCTTGGATGTCGAGAGAGGAGGAGAAGAGACATCATAATGGAATAGCTATGAGAAAGACACTTCAGTGAGATCTAGGATGTGAATATCCTAGACAGAGAAACATAGAGTATGTAGGATAAATGGAGGGGTGAGGATCAAAGAGGGTTATTTGAGCCTCACCTCTCAAAGTATACTAAGAAAGGAACTCAACACCAATAACTCAATAAATCAATAGAATAAGTGATCCAACCAGAAGCCAGTAGGTTCGCCTTCAATAGGTTCACCTTGCCAGCCGACAGGTTTTCCTTCGACAGGTTTTCCTCGATAGGTTCGCCTCGACATGTTCAGCCGACAAGTTCACATCCAACAACATATCAACATGCTCTATGGCGGTTGAACTTCTGACCATTATAACTTCTATAACTGAACATAGCAGGTATTCACCCAAATGTCCAAGCATCCTCTATATAAGCATATACATTATGTAATATAGACATCTTTATGATCATCATCTGATTCCTCCATCTTTCATGGATCAGAAGTAATAAAATGGTTCGAATTCTTGCATGTTGTATGTGTGTATATTTCTTATCAACCTAGTGTGTTTCCTACTTTCTTGTTCCTTTTTATATGCTTCCGCCACAACAGAACTCGACTCATTCAACCGACTATTGTCCCTAGTGTGCACTTGGGAACGACCTGGATCATTGGTATCAGAGTAATATTTTGTTTAGAGATTTAGTTACATAATCACTTCCATCGAATTTATTTAACTTATTCCTATTCAAACACGCTCACAAACTCAACAAAACAAGAAGACACTTCCTTCGACTTCAGAAAAGATGGTCGAAGAAGAACACAATAGACATGGAACTCATGAGACAGAGCAAATCATATAAAAAGCACTGGCTCACCAGCGAACCGAAATGTTTGCCCAGTTCAACGAGATTATCCTGAGAGTCACTGTGAACTCTGAGGAATCCTCTATGTGATCTCACTCCTATAAAACCAACCCCTTCAAAGTGCAAATGAATATGGACATACCGAACCTTGAAGGAAAGATTGACGTGGAATCCGTAGACAATTGGGTACAATAGTTGGAATCTTACTATGTGGTAAATAACCTCTCTGAAGTAGAAAAGATCACCATTGCATCCTTGAAGATGTCAACCTTCGTACACAGCTGGTGGGAGAATCTATTGACAAAGCTGGAAAAAGAAGAAGACCCCATAGACACATGGGAAAAATTGTCGAATATGTCTGAAAGGTGTTCTACCTGCTCAAGTATCTTGAACAACAATATAAGAAGTGGCAGTAGCTAAGGCAGTGGAAAGACCAGTCTGTACATAGTTATATTGACGAGTTCTACATCACTCATGGCTAGAATTGGCATCCAAGAAGAAGAGAAATTGCTTGTCCTGAAGTATGCTAGCGTTTTTTCCCCATACATTTGGCAAGAGATGGAATTTCTGACTGTCAACATGCTTGCAGATGTATTTTATTATGCTATCAAGCTTGAATCTAAACAAAAAGGAAATATACATTTTGTGAACAAGCCAACAGGTCGAACATCCAATAAGAAGTCGCCAATCGACTCCAACAAGTTCAAGAATCCTTCTCAAAAGACTCCGCCAAAGTCTGATCATCCAAAGAATAACTTTCAGAAAGACAAGAGGGATCGCAGCAAACAGAACCCTACCAGCAAATGGTGTGATTATCACAGTTCAGCATGGCATGATACGCCAAAATGCAAAGCTCGAAAGACATTTTTGGCAAAATTGTCAACATCCAACTTGTCTGAAAGAACCCTGGCAGAATATGATCCAAATGCATCAACCCTCTTGGCTTCAACCTCGACCATTGTCGATGAGGAGGAAGGAGAGCACCTATTCCATACATGGATATGGGTTCAAAACAATTCATTACATCTTATTGTGGATAATGGTATCCAAAAGAACTTTGTTTCTGAAGATATAGTGAAGAAATTAGGTCTTGAAACCACTCCACATCCTCAACCTTACAATATCGGTTGGATGAAGGATGGGTAGGAACTAAGGATCACACAACAATGCTAACTCGCCTACTTCATTACGCCTTTTGAAGATGAATTACTCTATGACATGGCACTGATTTCTGTAGCCGACGCCCTATTCGATAAACCCTACCTATGGAATCAACACGATACATATCAATCATGGCCTCAAAAGGTGATTGTCAAAATATGAAACCAATGGTATGGAATACCAGAGAAAAAACCCACATCAATGGTTGCTATGATATCTACCAAGCAAACAAAGAAGTTGATCAATCATGCTCAAAAGTTCACATGAATCATGATCAATCCTCAACATTCCAGGAATACTGTAGCAACAAGTCGACTCACCGTCCAACGCAGCTCTCGACAACAACAACAACAACAAATTGATGACATTCTTGAAGAATACCAGAACATATTCCAAGCACCAGACGGAGTACCTCTGCACTGTCAGGTAAAACACTCCATTGAACTTGTTCTTGGTTCTTCATTACCTAACGCATCTATTTACAGAATATCCATTCTCAAAAATGAAGAGATTCCCAAACAAATCTAGGATTTGATCAACAAGGGTCATATTTGCCCCAGCTCCTCTCCTTGTGGAAGTACACTCATCTTAGTTCCAAAGAAATATGGGACTTGGCGCATGTGCATCGACTATTGGGCTCTCAACAAAATTTCAGTGAAGAACATATACCCTCTTCCATGGATTGATGAACTCATCGACAATTTGAAAGGTGCTAAGTTCTTTACAAAACTCGACCTCAAGTCGGGATACCACCAGATTCCAATCGAGTCCACCGATGTATGGAAAACGGCTTTCAAAACCAAGAAAGGATTGTTTGAATGGTTAGTCATGCCTTTCGGCTTAACCAATGCACCTACAACCTTCATGAGATATATGGATGACCTTCTATGACCTTTCATCGATAAATGTGACATTGTCTATATCTACAATATATTTATTTTCAGTCGGTCATGGGAAGAACATGTCAAACAATTTCGACAATTTTTTGACACTCTCCAACAACATCGGCTATATCTGAACATGGAAAAATACTCATTTGCGATGACCAGCATCAAGTATTTGGGGTATGTAATTGACTCTGCAAGCATTCATGTCAACCCAAAAAAAGTACAGATCCTCAAATATTGGCCCATTCTTCAAAAAATTCATGAACTAAGAATTTTTCTTGGTTTGGTGAATTTCTATCAACGATTCATACTTGGATTCAGCCACATCGCATGGCCTCTGAATCAGTTGACGAAAGGAAATGGGAAAACTATCTTCAAATGGACATTGACACAACAACAAGCTTTTGAACAAATAAAAAACAAGCTTTGTACTGCACCAGTATTTGTGTTACCTGATTTGCATCATCCATTTGCGATTGAGACAGATGCATCACACTATGCCCTCGACACAATGATTACTCAGTCAGGTCACCCAGTCGTGTTTCATTACAAGACTTTCAGCGACACAATCAGAAGGTACTCGACATATGAAAAATAATTGTACACCATTGTGCAAGATCTCAAGCAATGGAGACACTACATTCTTGGCAGGGAAACAGTCATCCTCACTGACCATAAGCCTTTGCAGTTCGCTCCAACTCAGTTGAAAATATAGACAACCTGACAACTCAAGTGGATTAATTACTTGCAACAATTTGAGTTGGTAATTAAGTATCGAAAAGGAAAAGCCAATTCCACAGCCGGTTGTCTCAGCAGACCACCCATTACTCTACTGTCTACAATGATGAGTATGTAGGGTTATGTCACCACTACTTGGCCGCAATTGTATTCGATAGACTATGGTTTTTCTACAATCTATCGACAGGTTGTTGACTATTAATTACTTCTTGAAAGACACCTTTCTATACAATATTGGACAACTTTGTGTACCGACCAGTGAGCACTGACAGAAGCTCATCTGGCATGTGCACTACAGTAAGTCTGCAGGACATTTTGGAGTCGCAAAAACACTTGTTATCCTCCAAAAGTATTTCTAGTGGCCTTCACTTAAATATGACGTCAACAAGTACATTCAATCATGCATGGTTTGTGCCATTGCTAAACCGTCAAATCAATGACAAGGATTATACACACCCCTTCCAGTTCCTAGTCGACCATGGGAATCTATTTCTATGGACTACTTGACAGGATATCCTACTACCAAACATCAGCTTGACATGATACTAGTAGTAATCGACAAATTTTCCAAGAAGGTTATACTCATACCATGAAATAAGACTATGACAGCACAATAGATAGATCAGCTCTTCTTTGAACATGTGTGGAAACACTGTGGCCTCCCGACGACCATTATTTCCAACGGAGATGCTAGATTTGTCAGCACCTTTTGGCAAACTCTCTGAGAACAGCTCAACACGAGACTTTCTTTGTCAACAACCTTCCATCCACAAACAGATGGACAAATGGAAGTTGTAAATTACTTAGTTGTACAATTGCTTTGCATGTACAACCACAAGCATCATTGAACATGGGATGACAGCCTTCCATACATACAACACAGCTACAATCGTGCTCAACATAGCTCTATAGGAAAGAGTTTGTTAGCACTATGTTTGAATTTTCGAGTTATGGGCTTGGAAGGATTCGAAAAGGATCCTATTCAGTAAAGAATTATACAAGTGCCTCTCATGTTATTGGATCGACAGGTTCCAATAGCTAGGGTCATCAATATGAACAAGGGATCTTGATCTACAGTGGTAGACCCTTCCCCGATCAAGACATGCGACGGCGGAAATGAGATAAAGAACATCACGGGTCGACTATCCAAATTCACGATAGAGAAGATCAATGATGGAGTGCGGTTCCACAGGCTGAAGATGCGAGGAAAGATTTAAATTTGGTATTCATGGGGCCTGTTAAAGGGGATAAGCGGTGAAAGGCCGAGATCAAGACGAAGCTTGATCGACGGCTTGAGGCGATTCCGTTGGGGAAACATGCACAAAAGAAGGAGTTTTTCCAAACCCTGAAATGGATTAAAATACATAGATATTTGACAGTGGAGACAAGAGTAGGTGCAGATCTATGGTGATAGATAATTTTGCTGTCCGAACTAGCACGGATAAAGTCACGATTCCAAATCACGAAAATTGGTACTTGCAGCAAAGATCAACGGTCACGACGAAGGGTCGAGATTGATTGACAGACATGGGGGATTCTGCAACTTGAAAGTGCACATTAGATTAGATGAGGGAATATTGGCAAAATTTTAACATGCCCATGATCGGCCGGTCCAGATGAAAGCAAGTTGCGGATCGTGGATCTGTATTAGTTTCACTGAGGAAAATTGTGCGGATGTTAACCTTGGTCCCGATATTGAAATCCCGCACATAGAAGGCTCGGATATGGAGAAGAAGTTGGTATATGGTGCAGGAGAAGCTTGATGGTCAAATGTTTTTATTTTTTATGGGATTCTAAAAGAGAGCTATGTGAAGCCATAGGATTCGTTGTTCTGAGTATCGAGATCGGTGGCCTGCCTGACTGCATGAGAAACGCCAACATGGACAGAATCTCCTGGTAAACCTGGTGCAGAGAGGATATCCTTGTGTACGAGCTGACCAATAATCATGCCCCTCGACACCATTTGTGATATGTCTGGGGTGAAGATCATGTCCAATGTCACCAGCCCTCCCGGCTCCAGACATCCAGCACGTGGCTTGCGTAGAAAAATAGCGAGGAATCATGAAGTTCAAATTTTTGAAGTGACGAATCTGGCCTCTACACGAAGCAAAGAGACACAACGAGTTGAATCCACTCAGACACCACCATCATTGTAAGCGAAAGGGAAAGAAAGGTCAGATCTAAATGCCTTGAACTAGCTGGGTAGCCATGTGGGAAAGCGCTTAAATTCTTATCCATGGTAGATAAGATAATTGAACATCAGAGGAGATGGCTTGAATGGATTTTCTGCAAGATAGGAAGATCCTCGCCCATGTGTCACACATGCTATTGTTATGATGACCAGTGTTCAAGTGTACAACCATGCTGGTGAGCTATCTCCAGTTCGATCTGGCTCACCCTATATAACACCACCCTCCGGATATGTTGAAGCATGGAAATGGGTAAACTGAGAGAAAGACCAAAAAAGTTGAATTATGTGAAGTTTTGAGTTTTCTTCCAGGCAATGGTTGTGTGGTTCGAGAGGCTAGTTTGTCAGGGGGTACTGATGGTTGGCAAACATAAAATTATGTTCCTTTATCATCCTGGTTATATGCACCAGGAAATCACCAACCACTGGGGCACAGATGTTAAGCACTTAGAGAGATTCACCTGCTTCCAGACAGCCATACTTTTGGCTGCGCTATGTGTGGGTTTTTACAACCCAGGGACGTCCCTCCGACACCTCCAGTTGCAGTCACGGCCTCCAAAGTCCCATCAGGTAGTGGTACTTTCTCTGTTTGAGCGGATGCTCAGACTAGGACAGTATAGGTCCAAAGCCTTCATCACCGCTTTTATGAATTCCAGTTTCCAACTTTATTTGAGGTTATGAGGAGGTGAAGGACACCCCCTAATGCATGGCCTGCAGGAGAACCCTCCTCATAGGAGGTAGAGAATAGTACAAGAATGATAAGCCACTCTGGAGGCTTATCATCATCGAATGCATGGCCACCCTTTTTTCGGTCCCCTCCTATAACAGTGTTACCAGACGAAAGGGGAGCTATGAAAGTGGCTGAGGACCAGAGCGCAGGTTTTCTTGTCAGCCTTTTAGTAGATTTGCTTGAGGAAGGCAGACTGGTCGAAGGAGGCAGAAAAACACGTCGGCAACAGTCTAAGTTAGCAAAACAAACCACCAACAAGCAATATAAACAGTCATTTTTAGACTGAGTTACTTAAACAAAGAAAGATCTGCGCTGTCAGTTCAACTACCATGTGCGGAAGCTCCATAATGTTTGTTTGATATTTGTAAATCGTGGCAATAGTATCACACTCTAAACTATTAGTATCTGATTGTGACTGAAAATAGTTTCCAGGCCTTATTTTGAGGATTAGCCTTAGGTCTGAGGTAGTATAAATGTACTCCCTGTAGAGGGAGAAAGGGTTGGGAAACTTTCAAGAGCTGAGGCTCTCCATTGTAATATTTTTTTAACTTTCCGCGATATGAACAAAATTGTAGAGGAATGATAATTTTTCATGGTAGAGATTCCTGCGTCGTCATTTCTTTCAATAAGTAACTTCCTTACGTGAATTTTTATCATGTTTTTCATTCCATTTTGTTATTTGCTTCCATGTTTGAACAGTAATGTACAAGGGTCGAAATTCATCCTGTATGCTCTCGGCCCTTTGTTTCAAACATTTTTAAACAATTTATTCTAAAGTCACGTAGAATTCATCCTGTTAGATGCTCTATGTGATGGGATGTTTCCCCTCATCCGCTAGTCACCGGCTAAATATCTCTTAATTGAAGAATGGATGATTACCTTGCCTCTGTCTGTAAATTTCCATGATTCTCTACCTCCTACAACACGTTTCATACCCGGATTGTCGAATCCATTGCCCAATGGCTCCCCTCTCTGATCATCCCATCGAACCATATAATAAGACACCCATTCCACTCAAGAATCTGACCTCCTGACCGTTCTCGATTGAATATTCCACATGAGTGAACTTGGTAAATAGTGAGATATCCCTTTCTAACTGTGTTAGGTCAAAAATACAGTCTAAATCAGTTTTTTTGTTGCCCCCAGGGCCTACCTCCCACAGTCGGGTACGTTCCGGGTGCTAACAAAGTCCATTTGAGATCTGTTATGGATTTCAACCCTCGGTGCCTATCAACTTAATTAGTTCCTCAACACAGTCGAATGAAACTGACTTCGAAGGAGGAGAAGTAGATAAAGCATTGAAGTTCTGAGATCAAATCTACAACATCTAGAAACAAGCACATGAAATGTTGCAATGAGTAAATGCAAAATCTAAAGCCTGAAATGACAAGCATCGTATTCCTCATTCATTCCAAATTGGGGATTAGGTTTGGTTACATCTAAAGAAGGATCACTTCATTGGTCCATACAAAAAGATGAAACCTTTGCGATATGGTCCATACAGTATCCTTAAACAGATTGGAGAAAACCCTTTTTAGCTCAACATTCCTGCATGCCTTGGCCTACATCCAGTTTTCAATGTAGATCTGCTTCGACCATACCATGCACCATTGTTGGAACATAATGAATTGTAGAAAACAGAACCTGAAGACATCCATCCAGATGTTCAAGAACCTCTTATTTTTTACACCATTGTGGGACGACGCATAAGCCTTACAAGGACGCACTCCATTCCCTTGTTTTAAGTGTCTAAAGTTGGACAACTCCCCGCTCAAGGAAAATGGTACTCCGCTAATGAAGTTGCTGACAAGTTTCCTCACCTGAAGGAATACACAATGGAGACCATTATTTCTTAAGGAAGGAGGAATGATCCAACTAAGAGCCGACACGTCTGCCTTCGACAGGTTCTCCTTGCCAGCTGACAGGTTTTCCCTCGACAGGTTCGCCTCGACAGGTTCACCTCGACAAGTTTAGCCGACAAGTTCGTAATCGACAACATATCAACATTCTTTGCGATGGTTCAACTTCTGACCGTTATAACTTCTGTAACTGAACGTGGCGGGTAGTCACCCAAACGTCTCAGCATCCTCTATATAAGCATGTACATTATATAATATAGACATCTTTCTGATCATCACCTCATTCCTCTATCTTTCATGGAGTAGAAGTAATAAATTGGTTCGAATTCTTGCATATTGTTTGTGTATATTTCTTGTCGACCTAGTGTGTTTCCTACTTTTCTATTCCTTTTTATATGCTTCCTCCACAACAAAACTCAACTCATTCAGTCGACTGTTGTCCCTGATGTGCACCTGGGCACGACCTGGATCAATAAGTGAAATGTAGGATGCCAAAAATCCTGGAATGCTTTATTGAGAAGGCATAAAGCCTTTATATAATATTATTACAATGTGCCTCGAATCCATACCATGGAAAAAAACCATGGGATGTCAAATACCAAGGATGGGAGAGGTACAATGTGCCTTGAAGCCATACCATGAAACAAAACCATGGGCTACCAAATACCATGGATGAGAGAGGGTGGCCTCTCCATTTAATGCTTTTATGATGAATTGGAGAGGGTGACCTCACCATTTAATTATTTTATGACTTATACATCCAAATTTAGACCATATGCCCCCTAAAATTCAAATCAAATTACTAACCAGTGTGTTGATCCTACAAGTGCCCAATATGGACAAGGACATTTAATAGTTTGCATAGATTCCTCTAAGTAGGGGTTGGGTGTTGTGTTAATTGGTGGAGTAATATCTTATGTATCAAGTAAATTGAAGACTCATGAAGATATTTATGCCATACACGACTTAGAGTTGGTAACAATAATGTTAGCGATAACGCTTTGGAGGAATTATCTTGTAGGGAACAACTTCATGCTTAAGTCTAGTCACCAACACTTGAAGTATTTCTTTGTGTAGAGAGATATAAACACTAGGTAGAGGCGATGGAATGAATTTATGAGTGAGTAGGATTTTGTAATGTCATGCATCAGAGGGAAATAGAATGTAGTGGTTGATTCCCTAAGCAAAATACTTTGTATCTTCACCTTAGTAAGCTCAAAGTTTATTTAAGGGAGCGAGTGTTAGGACATATTCTTAGAGATAGTTGGTACCTAATGGTTACATCAGTACTTCAGAAGGGGAGGTAGTTAGAACCTAGACTTAATGGGTACATCCTTGAGGCAGATGGATTATTAAATTGTCAAGGGTGGATGTATATCCCAAAGGAAGGGATATTGGAAGCACTGTCCTTTATAAATCTCATAGAACACTTTGTTATGCACACCTTTGTGTGAATAAGATGTATGCAAACATGAAGAATCTCTTCTTCTAGGTAGGCATGAAGCATGATGCAGTGCAATTAATTTCTAAGGGCCTTTAATGTCAATTGGTAAAAGCCAATAATTGCCACCCATATGATTTCTTTAAACCACATGAAGTTCTTATGTCTGAGTGAGAGTTCATTTCCATGGATTTCATTGTAGGATTTCCCCTCACATCTCTATGACATAATGTCATCTTAGTAGTGGTTGATAAACTAACCAAAAGTGCTCATTTTACTATAGTCAAGGAAAATTATGACATTGTGGATGTGGCAAGGATATTTATAAGTGAGATTATTTTTCTTCATTGGTTTCTAAAAAATATAATCTCAAATAGAGACTCTCATAATGTCATCTTAGTAGTGGTTGATAAACTAACCAAAAGTGCTCATTTTACTATAGTCAAGGAAAATTATGACATTGTGGATGTGGCAAGGATATTTATAAGTGAGATTATTTTTCTTCATTGGTTTCTAAAAAATATAATCTCAAATAGAGACTCTCAATTTACATCCAAGTTTTGCATAAGCTTACAGTTAGCATTGGGGACTCAATTAAACTTAAGCACAACTCATCATCCCAAAACTAATGGGTTGATGGAGAGAGTTAATCAAGTAATGGAGGACATACTTAGGATGCATGTTATGGATAAATAGACCCATTGGGAAATGTGCTTACCTTTGGTGGAGTTCATTTACAATAATAATTACTAGAGATGAATCATAATTCCTTCTCATCAATCTCTGTATGGAAGGCCATGCAAAACATCATTGAGTTGGGATAGGTTAGAATACCAAGTGATCATAGGACCATAATTGATTTAGGATATGGAAGATCAGGTGATTCATGTTAGACAACAACTGAAGGAAACACATGCTAGACATAAGAGTTATATCGATGCACATAGAATTCAATGAAGTTATAATGTTGGAGACGGGTTTTTTATTGATATTAGGCTTAATAAGAGAATTGTTTGGCTTGTAAATGGGACAAAGTTGTCACATCAATTTCTAGGGTCATTTGAAAATTTGGAAATAATTAGACTACTTGTGTATCACCTTGTGCTACCACCCCATTTGCATAATACTCGTGATGGTTTTCATGTATTTGTATTACGACATAGATTGATTTTCATGTCTTCAAGTTTCGAATGAGGGAACCATCATGATCGAACCATTATGCATATTGGATCGTAGGTGCCAACAACTCAGGTGTTGCTTGGTGGAATAGGTTAAGGTCTAGTGGGACAAGTATCACCCAATATTTTCTACTTGGGAGGATTCAAAAACCATGCATCATGATTATCCCACACTTTCTAGACTATCAATACATGACGAAGTTTTTTGAAGTGGGGATATGTAAAAGCTCGCATTTTACCTGATAGCTAAAAAATATTATGACCAATTATGCATTTCTTTGCTTATTATTTGATGGACTCAACTCGAATAAGAAAACTATATTTGTGGATTTATGAACATATATATATGTGGAATTTATATTTTAAGTTTATTTTTATATTATTAATAATGAAAATTGTGTGACTAACTTCCAACTTGCAAATCTAAATAGAAGGATAGGGTATGTGCATACTAGTTTAAGTTATGATTAAATAAATAAATGGGTGCCATGCACATGATGAATAAATTAGCTTGTTTACATCATTTGTCAGTGATAACCTGGTAATTACTTGGAAACAAGAAATGATTATGCGTGATCTTATTTTTTATTAGACTAATTCACATGTCAGAGGGGCTAAGCAATAGTGAGATACTTGTGGTACTATTAAAGTGACCCTAATGTCATTGACATCGAAAGAGAAAAGGGTAAGATATAAAACAATGATTCATGAGTTAATTATTATGTAACACCTCGGTTTTGACCCCATTGCATTAATGTATATGATGTAAATATTATATGAAAACATGACAAGGAGCTAAGGGCCAAGGCCCTGTCATTGATTAATGTTTGGAATATAGGTGATCATGGTTGATGCCTATGGTTTCTGTGCTAGTTCAAGCATGTTTGATAAACATCATGTAAATATGCAAATTAATGAAAAACCCACAGCCAGTTATGTCAATGCAACGAATAATGAGACGGGGGCATGATTTTCCTAAGGATAAGGGGGTGGGAATGTTAACCTTGAACCAATTTGGGAAAATCCATGTGTCATTGGGAGAACCCATCAAAACTGTCAACTACCCTCTTTCTTGTCTTTTCCTCCCAACCATTTATTTATACCAGAATGTGGTTGAGGTAGTTATTGCAGGGAAGGGGAAGAGTATGGAAAAATTCAAATTGGGCAAAGCACCCATTTTTTAATGTCATGTTTTGCTTGCATGGACAAGAAAACACTAGAACCATATGTCAGTTTCACACACACAATCACATTTTGGTTTTACTCTCACGTTTTGGGAGCTACGGGACGCGCTAGCTCATTCACCATCTTCATTCTCCATTCGCGTGGAAGCTCTGCGGTAACTGAGCTCTTCCAGTTTGTATCCTTTGTGTTCTGCGAGTGTTTTTTCCTTGGAAAGGTTGTGATTGTTCTGTTGCAGTGTTATCTTAAACTACAGAGTGTATGAGACCGTGTTACTTGTGTTCCAGAGTAAGCTTGTGTTGTGGAGTCTCCCTGTGGTTGTTGTGTTGTGCACCCTGGTTCGGGTATGAACTATGTACAAGACTTAGGAATGGGAGAGACGTAGAATGCGCTTGAAAAACCTAGTGTGGAACCTCACAATGAGATAACAGTGGCTGGTAAACCTGCTATGCACATCCTGAAGAGCACTTGAAGGGAAGGTGTAGCCTGAGGGACTATGGAGCAAAGAAGGGGACACTTCCTTGTGTTGGGTGTGTAGGCAGTGGGGAAGTCAGGCCATATAGGTCTTGTGAAGGTGTTCTTAGCTCTATAGATGAGCTCACTAGCTTGGCAATTCTTCCTACCCATTGCCTTAGAAGCCTGATAAACCCAACTGGAGAGATGGCTTGGCTGGTAGCCTGATAAACCCATCTGTTGGCTTGGCTGTGTCTTTTTGAGTTTGACCTTATGAGTAACCTTTGGCTGGACAGTTTGATAAACCCAACTGTGAATGCTGGCTTGGATAGGTAGCCTGATAAACCCAGCAGTGAGATGGCTTGACTGTGTACAATCTGATAAACCCATATGTTGGATTTGACTGGTCCTGAAGGTGAATGTTGGCTTGACTCTGAACAGTTTGTGAAACCCAGCTATGAGATGACTTGGCTGAGTGGCCTGTGAAACCCATCTGTTGGTGTGTTTTCCCTTACAGCTTGACAAACTCAATGGTGTTGGCTTGGCTGAGTTTTATTGCACCCTTGGCTATGTACGAGTCTGCTAGTGTTCCCTTATTCCTTGAGGAAATCATGCCCAGCTCGAGGGTGGCGGTGTTGCTGAGATATTGATGGGTGCACTAGCCTATGGTTGGGTGGAACATTGCAATGACATAGTTGGTTGCGGGACAAGTTCTGTTCAAGATAAGTGTTATTGTCTATGTTAATCTCAGCAATTGTATTTCTTGCATTGTAATTGCTTGATGGAATGTGATGAACATGTTGCTGTGTTGAATTGATGCATTGTTCCTTTGAATAACTGCAATTATAGGCATCCGAAACTTGTGGGATGTGGAATGTATTTTTCAGAATTATGGCTTTCCATAGTTTTCATTCCACAATGGTGCTTTCTGATGCGGGATGCGGGATGCGAGCTCACGGTGTCGCGATTTCTACAATTCCCAAACCCGCAATTCAAGTTTCTGCACCGTCGATCTTTGCAAGATGATTCTCTATCCTTGACCTATTTCCGACGCGAGATGTGGGATGTGGGTTGTGGGAAGTGATATTGTAATTTTCGTAACTTTTCGATCACGCAACTCAGGCTTTCTGCACCGTTGATTTTTGCAGGTGGATTCTGAGCCGTCAATTTGGTTCCAACTGCGGGACCGTTTGTGATCGTTGATTTCCGTCGCGTTTTCTCTCCACCATCCGATCTCCTCTGAGACCTTTCCTTGCATATTGTCGAGCTACTTAAGGGAAGACAGGAGGGAATGTGATAGTGTTGGAAATGTCGAGAAGTGGTTCGCGGCCATTTCCTGTGTTTCGATGAACAGTAAAGGTTCTTGATGAAATTTTTAATTCTACATGATAATGGGGTATGGGTACATGACATTGTGGTATCATAGTTGCAGGTTGCAGCATTGGGCCTGGATGGGCCGAAAATCAGTTAACAAAGCTGTCGATTACAGCATTGGGCCTAGATAGGCTAGGTGACAGTAAGTAAATGGTTTTTATTTTGAATTACTGTGTATCTAACAAATGGTGTTGATAACACATTTTGCAGAGTCATAGTACATTTTGGAAAAGTGGGTTTTGGCTCAGCCATGAGAACCTATGATAGATATGAGGCACATGATTCCTACGAGCATGCGCAATATGCTATGGGGGAAAACGTTTGAGCTAGAAATGATGATATAAAATCTAGTGGAAGGATATTTCAAGAGACGTCGCAGACATTGCAGCCACCATGAGAAGCCTAATCAAAGCTCAGGAAGAGCAGCATCAGTTGAATGTTGCCATGTTGCAAAGTTTGACAGACATCCAATGACGGATGAGATTGAGACGACATCCAACAAAACCATAAGGTAGTAAGAGCAGTACCAGAAGAAGAAGGTCTTCTAGTAGATCTCTTGACTTGGAAGGATCCACTGAGGATTCCAGTTCTTCATCTCACGGGGAAAAGAGAAAGAGATGTTATAGAATTAGCTCAGGGGATGACTTTAAGAAGGCAAGGCCGCCTACCTTCAATGGTGAGACAAAGAATGGTCAAGAAGCTGAGGCTTGGCTTCTTGGGATCAGAAAGTATTTCCAAGTCCAAGACTATTCTGGAAATATGAAGGCTAGAGTAGCCATCTTCAATTTGACTGGAAGGGCATCCATATGGTGGGAGCACTACAAGCAAGTGAAGAAAATTAATGAAAGGAAAATTGTGGGGAAATAGTTCCATAAGTATTTCAAGCAGAAATACCTCTTTGATAGGTACTATGATGACAAGATCAAAGAATTTCATGAGCCAAGGTTGGGACAACAGATTATGGAAGAGTATGCAAACAAATTCTTGGAGCTATTGAGATATGTCAGGTACATCAAGGATGAGAAAGTGAAAATCCATCGTTTCCTAAGTGGATTGCCTCAGTCTCACAAAGATAGAATTGAGTTCTATGAGCCTAGAACCCTGGAAGAAGCAATAAGGAAAGCTAAGTATTGCTGTGAGAAAAGCAGAGGCAAACCTGACTGTCAGAATACTTGGAAGGACAGAAAGCATGAGAAGTCTAACCAAAGGAAGAAAGGTTTTAAACCTTCTAACTTTAGGAATCAGCAGAAGCAGCCATCCCAAGCTGAAAAGCAGCCAGCTAGAGTGGCGAGAGAAAATCCAAGAGATCCACAGCAGATCAGAGAACCACTCCAATGTTGGATATGTGGAGTACCCCACATGCGCTAGTATTGTCCACTCGAGAATGAGAATGCAAGGCCAACTTACAACCTTCAAGACGCAGAAACAGTGGGTCAAGTAGCGAGGGTCATCCCTAGGATTTATGCAGCACTGGAGGACTTCCAGACAGATTACCAGTCAATTGTGGTTGAAGTTGCAGGTAAGATTGTTGAGCAATCTGTTTCTATTTTGATTGACCCTGGTTCTACCCACAGTTACATTTCTCCTAGAGTAATGGAGAATTGTGCTTTCAATAAAGTGAGGCATAGCAAATCGTGGTTAGTTCAGCTAGCCACCAGGACTAAGAGAAAGGTTAGTGAAGTGGTAGAGAAGTGTTCGTTGGTCATGAATGGATTGGTCACTTGTGTAGATACGAATGTTCTACCCCTTGGTTCCTATCATGTTCTCATTGGAATGGATTGGTTAGAAGCTCACAGGGTAAAGCTTGACTATTACCATAAGACTTTTGAATGCATGGATGAAGAAGGGAACCCGAGAATGGCAAGAGGCATTCCAAAGGTAATTTCTGTGAAGCATATTTCAGCAATGCAACTGAAGAAATTTTGTAGGAAAGGTTGCCATTTGTATGCAACTCATATTGTGGAGGCAGTAAAGAATGAAACTATTAGGTTGGAGGACTTCCAGGTATTGCAGGAATTCAGGGATGTTTTTCCTGATGAGATTCCAAGTCTTCCCCTAGAGAGGGAAATTGATTTCACGATTGAACTTGTGCCAGGAGCAGCATCAGTGTCCAAGACACCCTACAGAATGAGTACGCCAGAAATGTAAGAGCTGAAGATGCAGCTGTAAGAGTTGTTGGAGAAAAAGTATATCAAGTCAAGTGTGTCTCCTTGGGGAGCTTCTGTTTGTAAAGAAGAAAGATGGAACACTCAGATTGTGTATTGATTACAGACAGCTGAACAAAGTCACAGTAAAGAACAAGTATCCTTTGCCTAGGATTGATGACCTCTTTGATCAAATGAGAGGAGCAAAGGTATTTTCCAAGATTGACTTGAGGTTGGGTTACCATCAGGTGAGAATCAAGGATGAAGACATACATAAGACAACCTCCAGAACATGGTATGGGCATTATGAGTTTGTAGTGGTACCATTTGGTCTCACAAATTCACCAGCTACATTTATGTGCCTTATGAATAGTGTCTTCAGCAGGTATTTGGACAAGTTTGTTCTTGTTTTCCTTGATGGCATTCTTGTTTATTCTAGGAATGAGGAAGAACATGAAGAGCATTTGAGATTTACATTACAATTTCTTAGGGAGCATCGGTTGTATGCAAAGTTGAGCAAGTGCGACTTCTATAGAGATAGAATTCAGTGTTTGGGTCACATTATCTTAGAAGAGGGTATATCTGTGGACCCTGAAAACATTGAAGCCAGTATGAATTGGCCTACTCCAAGAAATGTGACAGATGTAACATCTTTTATGGGACTTGCAAGATACTACAGGAGATTCATTGAAGGATTCTCCAAGGTTGCACATGCCATTACTTCCTTGCAAAAGAAGGGAATAAAGTTTGAATGGACAGTGAGGTGTGAAGAAAGCTTCCAGCGGTTGAAGAATCTTCTCACAGGTGCATGGTTTTGAAAGTTGTAGACCCAGCGAAATATTTTGTGGTGTGTATTGATGCATGTGGTCAAGGGCTTGGAGGATTCCTTATGCAAGACAACCACGTGATATGTTATGA
Organism: Pseudotsuga menziesii; assembly: GCA_001517045.1. NCBI lineage: Eukaryota > Viridiplantae > Streptophyta > Pinopsida > Pinales > Pinaceae > Pseudotsuga > Pseudotsuga menziesii. The sequence goes on along the minus strand of LPNX010286218.1, from coordinate 359,997 downwards.
GTCCAGAAAGTTGAAGGAACATGAAAAGAACTATGCTACTCATGATCTGAAACTTGCAGCCATAGTACATGCTCTCAAGATGTGGAGGCATTACTTGATGGGCAGAAGATTTGAGCTAAGGACAAACCATTATGGTCTGAAGTATTTGTTTGATCAGCCTAATTTGAATGCTAGGTAATCTAGATGGATGGAGTTTTTATGTGAGTTTGATTTTGAGATCAAACACATAAAGGGGAAAGAGAATAAGGTAGCTGATGTGCTCAACAGGAAGGTGTCAGAAATGCATGTGGCATCCATTAGTGTTTTCCAACCGGAGTTGAGGCAACAGGTTGTTAATCATGTTACTGAAGATGAATTGTATGTGCAGGTCAAGGACAAGTCGTAGCAGCAAAGTCTTGAGAAGAGGTATGAGGGATACAAATTGGAATAAGATGGACTTCTTACTTATGTGAACAAAATTTACATTCCAAATGTAGCAGATTTGAGGAGAATGGTTATGGATGAGATCCATCAAGCTCCATATTCTGGTCACCCAGGATATCAGAAGACAATTGCTACAGCCAGAAAGCAGTACTTTTGGCTAGGAATGAAAAAGGACATGGCTAAATACATTTCCAGGTGCATGAAATGTCAGCAGGTGAAGGTTGAGCATCAACACCCAAGCAGGTTTGTTGCAACCTTTTCCAGTTTCGGAATGAAAATGGGAAGTTATTTCCATGGATTTTATTATAGGATTGCCAATGACTTGGAGACAACATGATTCCATCATGGTTGTGGTGGACAAGTGGACAAAGGTAGCCCATTTTATACCGCTTAAGTCTATGCATAAGACTGATGACATTGCAAAGATCTTCATGAAGGAGATTTTCAAATTGCATGGATTGCCAAAGGCAATAGTCTCTGATAGAGATGTCAAGTTCACTTCCAATTTTTGGAAGGGATTGTTTACAAATTTGGGTACAAAGATAAACTTTAGCACCGCATACCATCCTTAGAATGATGAACAGATAGAGAGAGTTAACCAAGTGCTTGAAGACATGCTTCACATGTATGTGATGGACAAACCAACCAAGTGGGAAGATTATTTACACTTGGTAGAGTTTGCTTATAACAATGGATAACAAGCATCCTTGGGGATGAGTCCATATGACGCTTTGTATGGCAGGAGGTGTAGGACACCAGTGACTTGGGATAATCCAGTGAACAGAGTTGTGATTGGTCTGGAATTGCTCAAGGAGATGGAGCAGGAGGTTGTAAAGGTCAGGAAAAATATGAAAGCAGCCTAGGATAGACAGAAAAGATATGCTGATAAGCATAGGGTGAACAAAGAGTTAAGTGTTGGGGATCATGTTTACCTCAGAGTGAGGGAAAAGAAGAGTTCCTTGAATCTTGGAAGTTGTGCCAAGCTGCCACCCATATATTGCGGGTCATTCGAAGTGCTTGAAAGAATAGGGCCAGTTGCATATAGACTTGCATTGTTTGCTATCACTAGGGCTCATAATTTTTCTCATGTTTCTTTGCTTAAGAAATATATACATGAGCCTAACCATGTGATAAATTGGGATGTGATTCAGGTTGAACCCGAGGGAGAGTTCCAAAACGAGTCAATGTGTATCCTCGATAGGAAGGTCGCCATGCTCTGAAACTGAGCCATAGGATAGGTAAAGGTACAGTGGGAGCACTACGGTCCTGAAGAGGCTACATGGGAGCTGGAGGATGCCATGTGATTGGCACACACTTTTTTGTTTGAATCTGCGGAGCACTGAGGGCGATTCCAGTGTAGCATTTTTGTCCAATTTTGTAAGCACTGAGGACAATGATATTGAAGGGGGAGGGGAATGTAACACCCTGGTTTTGACCCCGTTGCATTAATGTATATGATGTAAATATTATATGAAAACATGACAAGGAGCTCAAGGCCAAGGCCTTGTCATTGATTATTTTTTGAAATATAGGTGATCATAGTTGATGCCTATGGTTTATGTGCTAAGTCAAGCACATTTGTAAACATAATGTAAATACGCAAATTAATGAAAAACCCACAACTAGCTATGTCAATACAACGAATAATGAGATGGGGGCATGATTTTCCTCAGGATAAGGGGGTGGGAATGTTAACCTTGAACCTGTTTGGGAAAAGCCATGTGTCATGGGGAGAACCCATCAAAATTGTCAACAACCCTCTTTCTTGTCTTTTCCTCCCAACCATTTATTTCTACCAGAATGTGGTTGAGGTAGTTATTGCAGGGAAGGGGAAGAGTATGGGAAAATCCGAATTGGGTAAAGCACCCAGTTTTGAATGTCGTGTTTTGCTTGCATGGACAAGAAAACACCAAAACCGTATGCTAGTTTGACTCACGCATTCACGTTTTGGTTTTACTCTCACGTTTTGGGAGCTACAAGATGTGCTGGCTCATTCACCATCCTCATTCTCCATTCGTGTGGAAGCTCTACAATAACTGAGCTCTTCCTGTTTGTATCCTTCACATTCTGTGAGTGTTTTTCCCTTGGCAAGACTGTGATTGTTGTGTTGCAGCGTTATCTTAAACTACAAAGTGTATGAGACCCTGTTACTTGTGTTCCATAGTAAGCCTATGTTGTGGAGTCTCCCTGTGGTTGTTGTGTTGTGCACCCTGGTTCGGGTCTGAACTATGTATAAGACTTAGGAATGGGAGATATGTATAATGTGCTTGAAAAACCTAGTGTGGAACCTCACAATAAGATAAGAGTGGCTGGTAAACCTACTATGGACATCCTGAAGAGCACTTGAAGGGAAGGTGTATCCTGAGGGACTGTGGAGCAGAGAAGGGGACACTTCCTTATGTTGGGTGTGTAGGTAGTGGGGAAGCCAGGACAGATAGGTCTTGTGAAGGTGTTCTTAGCTCTATAGATGAGCTCACTAGCTTAGCAATTCTTCCTTCCCATTGCCTTAGAAGCCTAATAAAGCCAACTGGAGAGATGGCTTGGCTAGTAGCCTGATAAACCCATATATTGGCTTGGTTGTGTATTGTTGAGTTTGACCTTGTGAGTAACCTTTCATTGGACAATCTGATAAACCCAACTGTGAATGTTGGCTTGGCTAGGTAGCCTGATAAACCCAGCAGTGAGATGGCTTGACTGTGTATAGTCTAATAAATCCATCTGTTGGCTTGACTGGTCCTTAAGGTGAATGTTGGCTTGACTGTGAACAGTTTTTGAAACCCAACTATGAGATGGCTTGGCTGAGTGGCCTGTGAAACCCATCTATTGGTGTGTTTTTCCTTACATCCTGATAAACCCAACGGTGTTGGCTTGGATGAGTTTTATTGCACCCTTGGCTATGTACGAGTTTGCTAGTGTTCCCTCATTCCTTGAGGAAATCATGCCCAGCTCGGGGGTGGTAGTGTCACTAAGAGATTGATGAACACACTGGCATATGGTTGGGTGGAACGTTGCAATGACATAGTTGGTTGCGGGACAAGTTCTGTTCAAGATAAGTGTTATTTTCTATGTTAATCTCTGCAATTGTATTTCTTGCATTGTAATTGCTTGATGGAATGTGATGAACATGTTACTGTGTTGAATTAATGCATTGTTCCTTTGAATAACTGCAATTATAGGCATCTATGTATGTTTTCCCTCAATGCATTTAAAAATAAGTTGCAGGGTTAGATTGGCTAGATTGGTGATGGCCCGAATGATCAAATCAATCCGAGACTTCAGTTAAAAAGTTGAGTTTCCTGATAGAAATATTCCTTTATGTAATCTGCGAGATGCAGGATTTCGGGATGCAGGATGTGGGATGTCAGTTCACAAATCTTGGTTTCCGCAATTTCCTTTCCGCAACTTATGGGATGCGGGATGCCTTTTTGAGAATTACAGCTTTCCGCAGTTTGCGTTCTGCAACGGTCCTTTCCGATGCGGGATGTAGGATGCAGGGCCGCGGTGTCACGATTTCCATAATTCCCAATCCCGCAATTCAAGTTTCCACACCATCGATCTTCACAGGATGAATATCTGTCATTGATATATTCCCGACGCGGGATGCGGGTTGCGGGAAGTGAGATTGCAATTTTTGTAACTTTTCGATCCCGCAACTAGGGCTTTCCGCACCGTTGATTTTTGTGGGTGGATTCTGAGTCATCGATTTGGTTCCAGCTATGGGACCGTTTGTGATCGTTTATTTCTGTCACGTTTTCTCTCTGCCTTCTTATCTCCTCTAAGACCTTTCCTTGCAGATCGTCGAACTGCTCAATGGAAGACAGGAGGGAGCGTGACAATGCTGGAAATGTCAAGAAGTGGTTCCCAGCCATGCCCTGTGTTTCGACGAACAGTAAAGGTTCTTGATGAAATTTTTAATTCCACATGATAATGGGGTATGGGCATGTGACATGTTAGTTCAATACATGTCTTTGATATGTGGGCTACTATAGGTTTTTATAGGAAACATGGTTGGCCAAACTAGTCATTCGATTATGCAACTCTATGAATAACAATAACACCACAATATGACTATTTATAGGGTTTGATCCTAGTTCCATTAGGAGGGGTGGAGGTATTACGTGGGTATTACCAATTGCTTATCCTCTAAAACATAGACTTGCAAGAGGGTCATGTTAAGCCACGCTCCCCAAGTTGTGTGATAACAACTACATGTTGCATGGTAGGAAAGTTAGGTTGATATAGTCGACGCTTGTGCTTACAAGTTATGTCTAGGTTAGGTCAATATGGTTGATGCTCCAACATGTTCCATAAGAGGAGCATATAAAACATGGAAGATGGAAGGAGGTTAGGAAGGAAGGATGATTCAAAGTAGTTATGAATGTTGTTTGGAAATTAAATATGCCACCTTAGTTTTGTACTTGGTTCCTTTCATGTTTATATCACCTTTTTAATTTATTAACAATAAATTTGAGTATCATGTCCAATTGGTACTCGTTTATAGTGTCTTAGTTAATAAGATTGTATAATGTTTTCTAAACTCTGTCCTGAATGGGAATTTTGTGCTATCAGCTCAAAGGGTCTCTCGGGAGGTCTTCTCTCGGGCTGGAATCCCCATAGAGTTAGATGCAAATCCTATCACACTGTGGTAGGCATTCTTCTCGAAGCTTGTTTGAGGGTTTCACTTATCCCCCTTTCCATTATTAACTGTTACGGCCCCTACTTGCATCGTGATGCTTTTTGGAATGACGCTGCAAGGGGTGGCCTCTTCGCTCTTCCAAATCTAATTCTTGTTGGGGATTTAAATCTCACCTTGAATGCTTCTGAAGTCTGGGGTAGCAAGGCTCATATTGACCCTCTTGGACCCTTTTTCACTCAACTCTTCATTGATTTTAATCTGGTGGATGCTGCCCCACCTTGTGTTGGGCCTACCTAGCACAATGGGAGGTCGGGGGAGGAGGGAATTTGCAAAATACTGGATCGTTTTTTACTCTCCTTAAACCTTAATGATCTCCTCCCTAGATACAGAGTTTGGTCTTTACCTTCTGTGATCTCTGATCACTACCCTATCCTCCTGGAATGGAAGGATGAGCCTGCTTCTTCTTATCGCCCTTTTAAGTTCAATCACTCCTAGCTAACTGATGAAACTTTTGTCAAAATGGTAAGAGATGAATGGCCAATTCTGGTTCATGGAGACCATATGCCTGCAATGGAGGGCCTTTCAAAGAAGCTTCGCTTGTTAAAAAGGAAGGTAAAAGGTTGGACATACGAAAAGACACTGACAATGAAAGAGAAGATACTGCACATTGAAGAAGAAATTCAGAATCTTCTGGGATCCTCGGATTCTGGATTACTTAGCACTCATGAAAATCTCAGGCTCACGGCTTTGAAAGAGGAGTTAAAGCTGTTGTTGGACCATGAACTTTGATCTGCCAAGTTACAAAGTAGGATGACCTGGGCATCTATGGGGGATGCCAATACAAACTTTTCCACTCAGTCGCATCAGCCCGCAAGAATCAAAATGTCATTTGGGGCCTTCAGGATGATAGGGGGATTTTGAGAGAGAATGAAAAAGGACTAAAAGCTCTCGGAGTCAGGTATTTCTCGAAGATTTTCAAAGATGATGTTCTGACAAACATTGAGGCGCAACTGAATGTTATTTGATTATTTCCCTCCTTCTTACAACATCAAGAGGACTTGGAGAGCTTCACTCGACAGATCTCTATGGAGGAAGTAGAGCTGGCTTTAAAATATTTTAAGAAGCATAAATCTCTGGGTCCAGATGGATGGCCAGTGGAGTTTTTTTGGCTTTCCTAGACCTTCTAGGGAGTGATCTTTTAAATATGGTTGAATCTTCTAGATTGGAAGGCAGAGTCTTACCCTCTCTTAACTCTACCTTCATTGTACTCATCCCTAAGAAAGAGAAACCCCTTACCTTTGCGGACTTCATACCCATCACTCTTTGCAATCTTGTTTATAAACTTATCTCCAAAATTGCTGCTTTACGCCTGAAACCTTATTTGGACAATTTCATTTCCCCGCAACAATTTGGTTTTCTAAAAAACAGACAAATTGCAAAGCCTATAGCCATCACTCAAGAAGTATTACACTCTGTCAAGACCAAAAACAAATGTGCTCTTATACTCAAGCTGGATCTGTCAAAAGCATTTGACAGGGTGAAATGGTCATATTTAAGACTCATCCTTCTGCAAATTGGTGTCCCTCTTATGGGTGTTAACAGGATAATGAGCTGTTTAACTTTTGCAAATTTTGCTCTGCTCGTCAATGGTACCCCCTCCAGTTTTTTCATGGCCTCTAGGGGTATTAGACAGGGTTTCCCGTTGTCTCCCTTACTGTTTATACTTGTTATAGAGGGGCTCAGTCTCTTAATAAAGGATGCTCGGAACCATGGGAAGATCAAGGGCATAAATATTTCTTCCCAACTCTCTTTTACCCACTTGCTTTTTGTTGATGATGTGATACTATATGGCTCTGGCACTTTTGAGGAGTGGGTAGCCTTCAAAGTTATCTTGGATACTTTTTGTGTTGCTTCAGGTATGAGTATAAATATGGATAAATCTTTTTTTCTATTCAACAATGTGGATGAGGGGTTATTGAACAGAATCTCTCACACTCTCACATTTAAATATGATCACATTTCCCTGGGGTTTAAATACCTAGGCTTTTTCATTAAGCCCCTTGGATACAGGGTGAAAGGTTGGCACTGGCTTATAAAAAAATTTGAAAGCAGAATCCAGCACTGGACCCTCCGTTTGCTATCCCTTGGGGGTAGACTCGTCTTAATTAAAGCAGTTCTTTCAAGTTTACCGGTGTAGTGGATGGATCTGGTCCCTATCCCCAAATCAATTCTGGATAAGCTCAGGACACTGATATTTTCTTTTTTATGGGTATCATCAGCAAATAAGAGGAAATATCACTTAGTGGATTAGCAATCCCTTTCAAAACTGACTTCTTTGGGTGGCTGGGGCATCAAACATTTGGGTTGGTTCAGCCTCTCTTTATGTTTGAAGAGTTTTTGGCTGGCACTAAATGGAAATGGGATCTGGCAAAAATTACTATCTGTGAAATACCTCAAAAAGCTCTCTGTGGTATCCTGGATTCGTAGAAAAGATTTCGCTTTAAATGGTGCCTCTGTGATCTGGAAATGTTTTTTGCATACTTTGGCCTGGGTTGGATGTGGACTTGCCTGGCAAGTAGGGAACGGTGAAGATATACGTGTTGGTATTGATCCGATTATGGGCACCAAATCACTTTTGATCCTCCCACAGGATCTTCATGATTATCTGGAGGATTATGGCATTTTCACTCTAGCTCAAGCTCGTAATTTCACCCCTGAGGCCAAGAGTTACTGGTTTACGGCTGAAGATCTGGATTTGGGAGGAGAATGGGGGCTCTTGTGGAACAAATTTATCATAGGGCTTGAATATGGTAGAATCAGACTGACTTATCAAAAAGACTCTCTAATCTGGACATATAATAGGCATGGTGGTGATATTTCTGCTTCAATGGGGTATGATCTCGTTGTTCATCACTATCATGAACCATCCCCAGATCACTCTAAAGTGCTGGACATGCTTTGGTCTTTCAACATACCTGCAAAGATTAGATGTTTTATTTGGTTAGTGGTTATGAACCACGTACTAACATGGTACAATCTTCAAAAGAGAGGTTGGCAGGGTCCCGGTATCTGTACTCTATGTAGGCTGAATGAAGACTTTGTACAACATCTGTTCTTAGACTGCACTGTTACCAACAGGGTTTTCTTTGCATTTTGCGAGCAGTCTGGCCTACCTTACATTAAAAATTGTTCTGTCAGGACCTTTCTTGAACACTGGTACAAGAACTCATCGGCTCTCTCTGCCAGCAGCTATTTGCCCCTTTTCATTTTCTAGAGTTTGTGGAAAATGAGAAATAAATATTTATTTGACAATAAGATGTTATCTATTTCAGATATCATTCATCAGGTTAAAGCACTCAAGCTACTTTACCCTGTCCCGAAACAAAGCACAAGATTAGAGATATCGGTTCTAACCCTCAAATCATTTATCCTTGTGGTTTTTTTTATGGGGCAGCTGCTGATGACCTTGGAGGAGCAGGCTTTGTGCTGCACCAGAGTGACTCACATTTCCTTGGTTTCTCACTTGGTTGTGGCAAAAGCTCAAATACAAGAGCTGAAATCCTTGCTCTCTAGGCTCTTCTTGTTGTGTCTAAGCTTTTAAGGATGCCTCTACAAACTATCTATGGCGACTCTCTAGTTATTATCAATTGGGCAAATAGGATTTCTTCTTTGGACTCTCCCAGTCTGATTCATTGGTGCGAGGATATCAGATCCCTCATTCAAAATTTCTCTCCTTTGACTCTTAATCATATTTATCGTGAGCATAATCAGCAGGTTGACTGTCTCTCAAAGGAGGCGCTTGTGTTTGATCCTGGTATGGGGAACTTCTCAGAATTTATGGAAGGAATGATCTCGGATCATGGAAATTTTCAGCTTTTTTAAGCTAAGTGTCGGGACTCAGTCCCTTTACTTTTTTTGGCACGAGTACTGTTTTATCTTGACAGATAAGATCTTGAGTCGAATTGGATGAGACTATTCGACTTCTGATCATGCTCAGTGATTTATAAGATTGACTGTCAATCCATCAGTCTCAGAATTTAGTACTTCATTGGAACTGTCTTGTGGTATTTTGCTGAGAATCTGGTACTTTATGGGCTCTATGTCTTTCCTGCTCATGTCTCTTGTCGATATGATAAAAAGTGATGAACACATGGTGAGTAGAGGGATCTCCAATGTCTTTTTCCCAGCTTGGAACCCTGTTGAGGAGGGCTGTCATGTATAAGATGTCCTTTGATTCTCTATGAATAACAAGGTCTGACATTTTTTCTACTGAAAAAAAAGAAGATTGTATAATGTTGTGTTTATTAGATTACGATCTTGCATTTGCGGTGTGATCATTCTGAAGCGAATATTTATTTGCTTACACAAATAATATTACCAAAAGACTTGGAATATTAAATAAGCCATAATAATATATAAATTGATGATAGAATAGATAAGATGATAGATTACAAAGTGAGTGCCATATATATATTAATCGTAAAGGCACTTTGGATACTATCTGTGAAAGGATGCGTCATTTTAGAATTGTTTACTAATAACTATTTATTAATTATTAATTATTAATTATTAATTAT
>LPNX010286218.1:305509-333392 GCA_001517045.1 Pseudotsuga menziesii | reverse complement strand
CCAAGGGGGGTAGACCCTATTGAATTACTAAGGCTAATTACTTAGTGTGATGGTGTTATAATGATTAAGTTGTTTAGGAGTTTTGAAGTTAACCAATGAAAGCAAACGATAACAAGATGCAAGATTTAAAGCATATAAAGCACAGTAATGACACTCAATATAGATATATAATTGAAAGAAATGATCAAATAAATCACCAGTGCCTTAAATGGAGTCAATAGAGAAAATAATGTGCTTGCATGTGCTTGAATGAATGTTTTGCAAATGTCTCTTGGTAGATTTTAAATTAGTATGGAATGTGAATGAATTAAATTAGGCGAAAAGGGGACTCCAGATATACCCGAGGGGTACTTGGAGTATGTCCAAAAGTGAACTTTCACGGCTACCCGTAAGGTGTTTGTGGGCTGGAAGGGAGTCTCGGAGACTATTGTTCATAACGCACTCGTCAGGGTGTGACAAAGATTGGCGCCTCGAGGTCACTTTCTAGTTGTTCCCACTCCTTTGGGTATTTTGTCACCGCTTACAGTTTGTTCGAGGCATTGGATTTTCGCCTGATGGTTTGTCAATTTGGGAGGTGAAGACTAATTAATCTAGTCACTCAAGTGCTTTTGATGCAGCTTGACTAATCGGACAAACCGCAACCAACTACAGAGCATACACACTGGAGTCTTCATTATTTTTAGTAAATTTTAGAATAGGTGTTCTTATTAAAAAAAGACAACCCTCTAGGAACCTCTTTCAGTCCAAGTGGAGCTCAATCGGGGAATCAAGGAGGGGTTGATTTTATTATGATTATCAAACAATAAATAAAAAAAGGAATCAGAGATACACAACACCGGTTTTCTAATTAATCCTACCACGCATCTCTTTCCCCTTGCAGGTCAATCGGGAAGTCGTGGGGTAAGTAGTATGATTACTTTTGAATTGAAAATATGGAATGATGCAAAATATTATCAAAGTATACAATCCTGCATGTCAATACTAAACTAGAACAGAAAAAAAGGGAAAAATGCAAAAAAGTGAAACGGACAGGGATCCCCCCTAGGGGGACGGGGAGCGGGCTCGAAAGAGCCTACTCAAAAACGATTTCCTTTATTATTATTGGTTACAATATCAACAAACTGAAATATTAGAAACCTATTGGTCCTTATACGGGATGAAACCAAGATCTTACAACTTTCCAAAATTTTAAAATTTCAGTCAAAGGGGAGACCCCTGTGGGGATTTGAACGCTCCCGAGGCCACTTTCGAACAGCAACTCCTCTTGTTTTCTGTTACACCTGCTAAAAACCAGCAAGCATGTTAGAATAAAATATGCTCAAAAGCACTTTAAGAGTACCTTTGGGTCGGCCTACCTTAACTAAAAAAAGACTAAGTTAAAACTAGCTAAACAGGGGAAAAATGAACCAAGGAAAGCAAGCTTTCCTTGGGATCTTGGCTTGCTGTTTGTGCAGCGAATGAAATATGCATTGATTGCTGGATTTAATCCTTTTAAAACAGAAAAGGAAATCTAGAGCATGCAACCTACGGATTCTCTTTAAATTGCCATGCAAAACGGATGATTTCCCTATGCTAGATCTAGAATGCTTAATGATACTTTTCAGAAATGAGATCTAGACTATGAGCTTTGAAATAGTAGATCTATTAATTTTTACTTTAATATGACAGATCTAAATTATAACAAAGCTTTCGAACACAGTAACCAGGTAAGAAAATTGATTTTTTGAAGGAGAAAGAGAGAGAAAGAGTGCTGGAAGCCTGGGAATGTTGGGATTTGGAGTCTGCTTTAGTGGAACACCGAGGGACTATGTCCTCCAGAAGATCTTGAAGATGAGGAAGATGCAAACTAGCTCAACCTCTTCTACAAGCAAGATCACCTGCAACTTAGAAATCTTTGCACAAAAAGATGGTTAAAACATAGGTGCTGCTTGAAAAGATAATTGGAAAACATGCAATTAAACTTAAATTACATGCAACTCCAATAGATCTGGAACAAGCAAACAGTAAGAGCATAAATCAAACTAGAATAAACTCTTACCCTAACAGGAGGGAGCTCTCTCCTTCAAGGCCAACAATTAACCAACAAAGCAATGATAAATAATACAGATTATACCTCATAAGCATTTGACAATCACCATCCACACATGAAGAGCACTACACCATAGATCTTGCCTCCAAAGCTTCTTTATTCCAGAATAATAAACAATAACAACAGTACAATAGCAACAACACCTCAATCCTAGTTTTAACTAGCTTGGAAGAGGTGATCTGAGCTTTATTTATACAAAAAAAGGAGATCCAGCCCAGGGGGGGCGTAAATCCCAAGGAGATAGACCATTGTAGCTGAAGGAGAGTCCATCAATGCCTGATCTTAAGTTGAACGTCCATCAATGCCTGATCTTAAGTTGAACTGAGCTTCCACTAAGCCTACTTGTCAATCGGGGGGCTGATTGAGCTGACAAATCAATCCACAGACTGACACATCAATCCACAGAGCTTCCAGGAGAGCCCATACGTGTGGAGGAGAGAGAGGGGGCGCAATTCCCCATAAAGGAGGCTGAAGTTCAACTCTAGATCTGTCTAGATCACCTCCTTTAGTCAAGGATTTGTCAGATCCAGTCAATCTGGTGCAGATCTGACTGATTTCAATCAAATCGGTTGAGAATCCACTGATCTAGGATTTTGGATTTGCTCCATTATTCATCAATATATTAATTAAAATAATCAATAATTGATTTTTTGGGGCTTTCTGACTTGAGTGATGGAAAATCACTCAAAACTAGGAAATAGTGGGTCTATAGGTTTATTGGGTTCTCTTAGCTTGAAAATGAGCACCTACATGACTGAATCTGACTTCCGATCCCACTTTTATTACAAAAACAATTTTTCCAATTAAACTATTAAAAAATAGCCCAAGTCTTGGAAAAATTAAATTTTAATAAAAAACACTGAAAAAATTAAAAAATTTAAAAAACCTAGGGGGACTTAGACATGTTCATATGACTCAACCATAATGCCTAGCATGTTTATACATTGACACATAGACTCTAATAGCCTCAATGGGCCTAAACGCCAAGCCGACCACCCCAACTTCGGAGGTGAGTGAAAAACTCAGAAATTATCAGTTGTTTATTCAACAACCAATAATAACCAAGGCAAAAAACACCCTGGGCTGATCGGATTGACAAATAGAATCTAAGAGACCGAGTCTTTTACAGACACTATCATGCTAGAACATTTATTACAACTCCCCCAAGGGGGTATGAACATGTGATATAGTACAACAAAGTTTCCCAGAAGCAAGACTGAAGGTCTTCTGAAGTCTGAACAAGTTATCCTTGTCCGGTTCACTAGGCTCACTTGATAAAAAACCACTAAGTACAACTTAGGTGGTAACATTTGGCTCCAACTGTGGGACGTGTGCTCGATCTGGTCTTTAAGGCAAGGAGAGGATACGAGAACACCACAATCTTTGGTTTATATACCCTGTAAAAACATCTCAACTTGACAAGAAAACCTCAGTAGCACAAGTTTTATAAAAAAAACCAAATGAACCATCAAGTTGATTTATTGAAACAAAATAAATGTAACTAACTAATTTTTTTTTTTATAGCTAAGTACAAAACATAAATGCAGAAAGTAAATGCTCTCTTTTAAGGAGCTTATTTTCCTACTCTAAGCATGATATAAAAAGGGTTAAGTGTACTGTGTAATCAGAAATCCAATGTAACCACCTAAGCATTTTATTAGCATAATTTTTTTTTCCTTGTCTTTGGTTACCAGCCAAAGTAAGGATACTTTATTTAGAAAATGCAAACCTGCGTTATGATTTGGAATGGGTGGGATGGATGGGAAATCATAGACATGAATAAAGTCATTAAAGTTCTTCCCAAACTGGTATGTGCTCGCGCAGGCTGCTTCTATTCATGGATATGACTGATATACCAATCGACACGATGAGGCAGACTGACTACATCATCATACTGATCATCGAGGATTATCAAATGATAACTCGTTGCACAAGCCCCATGTAGCTCCAAATCATAAGGAACCTCTATATGTGAAAAAGATGGCCGAGACTGATATTCTATTAATTGCATCACATCTGACTTTTCACAACACTGCTTCTCAATGTCTTCATTACTGATACCCTTGTACGGCTCTGCATGATGACTCTGAATGATCACGTGAAAATTCTGAATGCTCCTCTTCCTTACTCTGATTTTCCCAGGTATCTAGATCCATGCTCCTCTCTACGGATGTATCGTAGATTGGACTTCCACAAATTTTTGAATAGACTCCCCTCGCTGGACATATAATGGATGGGGTTCTCAATAAGGGCAATAAGATTTTCACAAATTGGATTATCTATGAAATTCCAATAGTCATCACTCCCATCTATGTTGGATATGAGAGAGTCTTCCTTGCTGGTATCATATCCTGAGATATAACTACCCTCCTCCTGCTCATAATAATCATCCTTCAAAGTTTTGGTTTCAAAGATATTATGAGAATTTAAACTTTCCAAAATTTCATCCCTAAGTGATGAACATAGCGGAGTATCATCATACACATCATAAACTTCTTCATAAGTGTCGATCTCTGTAATGGTTTCCTCATGAGGGCTTTCTGGACAAGCATTGCAACAATCTTGAGAAAATCTCAAATCTTCAATGTTTTCAGTTATGGTGACATGAGGAGAATCTTGACATGAGGAGAGTCTTCAACAATGTGTTCAATCATGGGTTCCTTGTGAAGCTCTTCAACGTAATTGTCATGGATGTTCTCATCTTCAGAATCTTGCTGTGTATTGAGAGATACCTCATGTTCTTTAATAAGATGCTTAATTGCTTCCTTTCTTAAATAACTACTAGGACACCCTTTAATGGGAGTATCATGGATCTCCTCTTCACTTAAATGTTCAAGAAGTGATTCCAAGTCTTCAATACTTTGTATCATGGCAAAAGGCCCATCATATGTTTCCATGTGATACTCTATCCCAGATAGGTAGAAGGTACAGATCTTTTCAAGGAACTTTTTCAAACCATTCATACTACCCCTACCATCATGCCACTGCTCTAAAAACATCCAAAGGAAGCTTGGAAAAGAAGTTATACATTTATTAGGAAGGCCCTGATAGAACCAACAATAGGCCTCACCCCAAAAAGTACCAGCAAACATTTCCATCATATTGTCTTCATGAAGCACATTGGAGTCAACCATCAACTAAAGGAAAGATTTGACATGCTAGATGGCCGAAACACCATAATTTCCATGAAATACAGGAAGCCATTTATATGCATCCCCCACACCATCACAACAGTTAGGAAAACCCGGGATGTTTGAGAAATCGATAGGCTGAAAAACTCCGGTTGTCTGGGCACCATATTGCTCCTTTAATTCATCCATATAAAAAATTAATAGTATGCATTTGATATAACCATTAAACCTTGTACTAAAAAGGTGGAGCTGTCAAGTGATGAGCTTTAGAGGTTTTAATATGTCGCATGGCCTCATCTACACACAACAAAACTTTGCAAGTTTATGAGATAACTGGGTTTTATTCCTTCAATGGAGTCACCATGTGAAAAAGAAAAATAAGCATTTATAAATCTTTTCACAAAAATTATTTTTTGCTTTTCTTTATAAAAATAAAAACTGAAAAAAGTCAGTGGAGTCGCCAGATGAAAATTAAAGATCTACTCTAAGCATTCATCAAACAAAGCAAAAACAAGAAGGAAGAAAACAAAAGTCGTACTTTGGGAATAAAAAGATTTATCCCTGGCAACGACACCAAAAAGTGTTGCCGCCTTTCACACACCTGCGTTACGTGGCAGAAATCTTCAAGCCACTCGGTGTGTCCTTGGGGGCAAGTCTTGAGTCAAGGCTGTCGCCTTGTTATTGACTCCTCCGTTTAGGCTAACTCCTAACGAAGCCAAGGGGGGTAGACCCTATTGAATTACTAAGGCTAATTACTTAGTGTGATGGTGTTATAATGATTAAGTTGTTTAGGAGTTTTGAAGTTAACCAATGAAAGCAAAAGATAACAAGATGCAATATTTAAAGCATATAAGCACAGTAATGACTCTCAATATAGATATATAATTGAAAGAAATGATCAAATGAATCACCAGTGCCTTAAATGGAGTCAATAGAGAAAATAATGTGCTTGCATGCGCTTGAATGAATGTTTTGCAAATGTCTCTTGGTAGATTTTAAATTAGTATGGAATGTGAATGAATTAAATTAGGCGAAAAGGGGACTTCAGATATACTCGAGGGGTACTTGGAGTATGTCCAAAAGTGAACTTTCACGGCTACCCGCAAGGTGTTTGTGGGTTGGAACGGGGTCTCGGAGACTATTGTTCATAACGCACCCGTCAGGGTGTGACAGAGATCGACGCCTCGAGGTCACTTTCCAATTGTTCCCACTCCTTTGGGTATTTTTCCATCGCTTACAGTTCGTTCGAGGCGTTGGATTTTCGCCTGATGGTTTGTCAATTTGGGAGGTGAGGATTAATTAATCTAGTCACTCAAGTGCTTTTGATGCAGCTTGACTAATCGGACGAACCGCAGCCAACTACAGAGCATACACACTGGAGTCTTCGTTATTTTTAGTAAATTTTAGAAGAGGTGTTCTTATTAAAAAAAAAAACCCTCTAGGAACCTCTTTTGGTCCAAGTGGACATCAATCGGGGAATCAAGGAGGGGTAGATTTTATTATGATTATCAAACAATAAATAAAAAAAACGAATCAGAGATACACAACACCGGTTTTCTAATTAGTCCTACCACGCATCTTTTTCCCCTTGCGGGTCAATCGGGAAGTCGTGGGGTAAGTAGTATGATTACTTTTGAATTGAAAATATGGAATGATGCAAAATATTATCAAAGTATACAATCCTGCATGTCAATACTAAACTATAACAGAAAAAATGCAAAAATGCAAAAAAGTGAAATGGACGCGGATCCCCCCTAGAGGGATGGGGAGCGGGCTCGAAAGAGCCTACTCAAAAAAGATTTTCTTTATTATTATTGGTTACAATATCAACAAACTGAAATATCAGAAACCTCTCAGTCCTTATACAGGATGAAACCAAGATCTTACAACTTCCCAAAATTTTAAAATTTCAGTCAAAGGGGAGACCCCTAGGAGGATTTGAACGCTCCTGAGGCCACTTTCGAACAACAACTTCTCTTCTTTTCTGTTACACCTACTAAAAACCAGCAAACATGTTAGAATTAAATATGCCCAAAAACACTCCAAGAGTACCTTTGGGTCAGCCTGCCTTAACTCAAAAAAGACCAAGTTAAAACTAGCTAAACAGGTGAAAAAGGAACTAAGGAAAGCAAGCTTTCCTTGGGATCTTGGCTTGCTGTTTGTGCAGCCAATGAAATATGCACTGATTGTTGGATTTAATCCTTTTAAAACAGAAAAGGAAATCTAGAGCATGCAACTTATGGATTCTCTTTAACTTGCCATGCAAAACGGACGATTTCCATAAGCTAGATCTAGAATGCTTAATGGTACTTTTCAGAAATGAGATCCTGAGCTTTGAAATAGTAGATCTATGTAATTTTTACTTTAATATGACAGATCTAAATTATAACAAAGCTTTCGAACACGGTAACCAGGTAAGAAAATTGATTTTTTGAAGGAGAAAGAGAGAGAAAGAGTGTTGGAAGCCTGGGAATGTTGGGCTTTGGAGTTTGCTTTGGTGGAACACCAAGGGACTATGTCCTCCAGAAGATCTTGAAGATGAGGAAGATGCAAATTAGCTCAACCTCTTCTACAAGCGAGATCACCTGCAACTTAGAAATCCTTGCACAAAAAGATGGTGAAAACATAGGTGCTGCGTGAAAAGATAATTGGAAAGCATGCAATTAAACTTAAAATACATGCAACTCCAATAGATCTGGAACAAGCAAACAGTAAGAGCATAAATCAAACTAGAATAAACTCTTACCCTAACAGGAGGGAGCTCTCTCCTTCAAGGCCAACAATTAACCAGCAAAAGCAATGATAAATAACACAGATTATACCTCATAAGCATTTGACAATCACCATCCACACATGAAGAGCATTACACCGTAGATCTTGCCTCCAAAGCTTCTTTATTCTAGAATAATAAACAATAACAACAGTACAATAGCAACAACACCTCAATCCTAGTTCTAACTAGCTTGGAAGAGTTGATCTGAGCTTTATTTATACAAAAAAAGGAGATCCTACCCAGGGGGGGCGCAAATCCCAAGGAGATAGACCATTGCAGCTGAAGGAGAGTCCATCAATGCCTGATCTGAAGCTGAACTGAGCTTCCACTGAGCCTACTTGTCAATCGGGGGGCTGATTGAGCTGACACATCAACCGACAGACTAACACATCAATCCACAGAGCTTCTAGGAGAGCCCACACGTGTGGAGGAGAGAGAGAGGGCGCAATTCCCCATAAAGGAGGCTGAAGTTCAACTCTGGATCTGTCCAGATCACCTCCTTCAGTCAAGGATTTGTCAGATCCAGTCAATCTGGTGTAGATCTGACTGATTTCAATCAAATCGGTTGAGAATCCATTGATCTAGGATTTTGGATTTGCTCCATTATTCATCAATTTATTAATTAAAATAATCAATAATTGATTTTTTGGGGCTTTCTGACCTGAGTGATGGAAAATCACTCAAAACTAGGAAATAGTGGGTCTATAGGTTTACTGGGTGCTCTTAGCTTGAAAATGAGCACCTACATGACTGAATCTGACTTCCGATCCCACTTTTATTACAAAAACAATTTTTCCAATTAAACTATTAAAAAATAGCCTAAGTTTTGGAAAAATTAAATTTTAATAAAAAAATTGAAAAAATTGAAAAATTGAAAAATTTAAAAAACCTAGGGGGACTTAGATATGTTCATATGACTCAACCATAATGCCTAGCATGTTTATACATTGACACATAGACTCTAATAACCTCAATAGGCCTAAATGCCAAGCCGACCACCCCAACTTCGGAGGTATTGAGTGAAAAACTCAGAAATTATCAGTCGTTTATTCAACAACCAATAATAACCAAGGGAAAAAACACCCTGGGCTGATTGGATTGACAAATAAAGTCTAAGAGACCGAGTCTTTTATAGACACTATCATGCTAGAACATTTATTACAACTCCTGCAAGGGGGTATGAACATGTGATATAGTACAACAAAGTTTCCCAGAAGCAAGACTGAAGATCTTCTGAAGTCTGAACAAGTTATCCTTGTCCGGTTCACCAGGCTCACTTGATAAAAAACCACTAAGTACAACTTAGGTGGTAACATGACCCAAGAACCAACCAACTCTTAACCAATTTCTAACTAACTTTCCAACCAACTCCTTCACGAAGTGTGCCCTTGAAAAGAGAGAGAGAGTGTGTTGACATCTGTGGCTCTAACCAGCTGCTCGAGGCACGCATGGCTCCCTCAAAGCACTTTTTCCAATGTATAACAACCTTCAAATGTGTGAGAGAAACTAGGAGTCAACCATGTATGCACATTGCACAACCTCTTTGACAAGGTAAGTAATAAAATAGTCTTTGAGTAGTTGAGGTGCCCTTGAAGCATGTGCAATGCTAGCCACCTTGACCAAGCAATTTGAGGAGTGCACCCTGGGCGAATGTGCCAAGGTTGCTAGATCTTTCTTAAACAAATAATATTTTAAGCTCCAAGAAGAATGCACTCTAGGGAGGTGTGCATTTGAACCAAATACTGTGAATTTTAGCTTGAACAGGAGGTGCTCCCTAGGGAAAAGTGTTGCTTCTTCAAGCCATGAAATATTATTATAATGCATTTTTGCTTCAAAATATGTGCTAAATAAAGAGGGCGCACTTAAGAAAACTTTACTATGTCTTGCAATATTTATTCTCCAAATGTGAAGGGGGCCAAATGAACTAGGGTGTTCTCATACTAAGCCTTCCAAGTGGTCAAACCTAAGTCAAATAACCCAAAATTATGCTCATCATGTGTGTATAAGGTTGGTGCTCCATCAAGGTGTATTAAACATGTAAAGAGAAGGTGGAATAGGCCAACCTCAAACACCTAGGGCACTCACATTAGAGGCCTCCAACCATATAAAATACATTTAATTATGTTAGAACCTTGCAAAAGGAGTCAAAGTGCAAAAGTGTTCCACTTCAATGAAGATTTATCATGATAAAACCTTTGAAACTATAACAGAACCCCTTTTAATGTTGATTTTAGAGCAACATCGAGAGCCATTCTACGAGAGAATGGAGGCACCTAGTTAGTTACTAGGAGTTGATCAACATAATTCAACCCGCTGTTGAGAGTCATTCTTTAAGAATGGAGGCACTTGGTCAGTTACCTAGATGTTTGCAGCTACGAGACCCATTCTCAGGGAGGATGGTACCCTAATCAGTTAACTAGGGCAGAGTAAGACCCTAGAAGGTATCCTAGGCCCCCCAGTAGTTCCTAGGGTTCTTGGTCCGGGACCAAGTAGGTTGATGTCATGGCAAAGTCCCTAACATATGGTTAGGGCCCCTATATGTCTCTAAGGTATTCTGGTTTGGGACCAGACAGTTTCTTGGACACGATGTCCAAGCAAATCCTACAAGTTGGCACAAAGACTTCTTGGTCTGAGACCAGGCAGATTCTTGGTTTGGGACCAAGCAATTTTTGCAGCACTCCTGATTAGTTAGCCAAGTGGATCTTGGTAAAGTAGACCAAGATGATGATGTGTGATGTCCTCTCTCCTAATCGATTATTTCTAGGTTGTTTCTCAAGGGACTGGCCACCCCTTGATGATGTCACTAGCACCTAACCCTTAGGAGCAGTATTGAGGACCAAAAGATCACATCATCCAGTTTGGATCTTCCCCTTATATTGTGATGATAAAAATATATATGGAATATGTTGTCGCCCGAAATTGGCATGCGAGTGCTGAAAGCCCAAACTGTGGGCGTGCCGGCCCGGCGACAACTCTCTCTCGAGAGGCCAATGTCACCACACCCCTCTCTCCTCGCTTTAGGCTGGCTCTTCTCCAGCTCTAGGGGGGTTTCCCTAAGTTCGGATCGTTAAGGCAGGTGCGGCTGAGGGCAAGGTGATTTGAAGAGGCTGCCTTAGAGAAACACGGGTAGCAAAAACAAAAATGAGTCGAGTTGATGGGCAGGAAGGGAAGGGAGGATCAGTCCTCGAGGGATGGCCAGTGCCAGTACCAGACGGGTAAATGGAGTCAGAAGGGGACTCAGAAAGGCTTTGCGTTTCGTAGAAGGGAGACTAAGCTGGTCCGTTCCATAATCAGAGGCCAGGAGAATGGAAGTATAACTGACTACTTTTCATTACTCCCAGACCTCTAAGAACATAACGGCAACAAACAATTTGGCAGCTCCAAATGCTTGCCCAATGTGCTAGATTATAGCCCTCTATGCTGGCTTAGTCTATAACTTATGAAAAACGCAGAACTACGACAAAGATGCCCAAAATATCCAAAAAGTCAACATGATTTTTTTTGTTAGGCTCTGGGGAAAAATCCTCCCAGCCGAAAATTCCATCCTTTACAAAGAAGAAGGCTTGCTTCTTTATAAGCCCAAAAAGGCTTTTTTCACCTTTTTTTCTTTAAATAGTAAAAAATAGATAGAAATAATAAAAAAGTGGAGTAAGATCCACTTTCTTCCACTAAATCCTTGAGAAACATTATCACAACATAAGCTAACTACCACTACTTGGAGTTTAGCTCAAAGAAGCATGCATAGCCAAAAGGGTCCACACGTTAGAGGAAAGGCATCCTCAGACCGTAAAATGAATGACAACTCAGTTTTTTGGCTGTTAGTATGGATTCCAGCATTGTGATAAATGCCAGTGTGTTGCCACGTTCCCAACGGAGATCCACCATACCCACGTTAAACTCCAAGCCACGGGCCGCGAACTGAACTTGCCCAGCATGGAATTCGTCCCTGATTGAATTGGCTACCCAGAAAACACGTGAAGATACTCTAGTATCATCATTCTCAGCGTCTACATCCTCGTTGCTGAGCTAAAAAATGCTGGATATGCTGGCTATATGGTGTACAGTCACTTCCCCAACTGGCTGCCACTTTAAAACCGAATCTTCGACAGAGAATTTGATCCTTGATTAAATCTTAATTCATGGTGCTTGTTCGTCGAACTCCGAGCTTTGGCATTCAACACAGTAGACTCATTTGAAGTTGCGATCTAATTTCTTTATTTTTTACAGCTGCCGTGCGGACTGCTCCATGATTAGCTGATCAAAACCTCGGCGTCCTAAGCTGAAAACACGTGAAGAAGTGTGCTGCTGATCTGTTAGTGAGTTGTTGTGTGAATGACTTGGTGCAGGGGAGCTTTCAGCTGCCGAAATGCTACCCAAGCTCCACGTATCCGTCCATGCTCGAAAACCAAAATTTTGTCACAACGCATGATTGTCGAGAGTCGATGAGCCACAAATACACATGTTCGACCAGATGCCAGTTCTTTTAGAGATTGGAGGATAGATGCCTCTGTTGATGAATCTAATGCGCTAGTAGCCTCATTGCAAATTAACAATCGTGGTCCCCTAAGAAATGCTCTTGCAATGGCGACTCGTTGTTTTTCCCCTCCACTAAGCTTTAGACCATGTTCACCAATGACAGTCATATATCCTTTAGGCATTTGCAGCATTGCTTCATGTAGATGTGCTTGCTTAGCAGCCCTGATGACGTCTGCCTCTGAAGCTGTGGGCAGGCCATATAATATGTTGTGGAAAATTGTGTCATTAAACAAGACAGTATCTTGTGGAACTACAGCCGCTGCTTGGCGCAGAGAATCCTTCTTAAGGGAGCATATATCATGGCCATCCATATATAAAGCACCACTATTTGGGTCATAAAGGCGTAATAATAACTTCACAACTGTAGATTTCCCTGATTCTGAAGGTCCCATGATTGCGATGCTCTCACCTGGATCAGCTGTGAATGATACACCATGCAAAATATGTCTGGAATTCTTATAACTGAAATGAAGATTGGCTGCCTTTAATGCCACACCTCTTCCTCTGTTCTGAAGCTCTATAGATCCATCTTCTATAGAGGGCTTAATGCATAAGATCTTGAAAAGAGCATCAAGGTCCACCAAGCTTTGTCGTAAATCTCTATAGATAAATCCCAGGAACTGCAATGGACCAACAACTTGAAGAATGAGACCATTGACAAGCACAAGGCTTCCAATTCCTACCACGCCCTTTTCCACTTGAAGACTTGTCATGGCCATAACAATAGCAATGCCCACAGACAAAATGGCAGCCTGTTCTCCATTTAATGTGGCTGATAAGTACCCTGCATCAAGCATTGCATGTTTATAACTTTGGAGAAGTTGGTTGTATTGCACAACCTCAATAGATTGATTGCTAAACTGAACCACTGTTTCATAATTTAGTAGAGCATCAATCGCCTTGCCTGACACACGCTCCTCAAATTTGTTTGCCTTCAGTCAAAATAGTCTCAGTTTTATCCATATGCAAAAATGGCACCTTTGATTCAAACTGTCGTAGGCTATTTGATTATTCTCGAGATGCACTGATAATTTCATCGACTTCTGATACAGAGTGCATTTCTCCCTTGTAAAAGTTTTGAAAATTAGAAGTTCTGGAGGAGGTTGATTGAGGAGAATCACATGAAATGCAAACCAGGGTTTTTTAAACCTTTAGAACCAGGAGCTGGACATATATAACACCCACCTACAGTCTGCGAGCTCTTGCAAGGACAGCTGCCTTCGTCTTTATAGATATATGAAAGGCAGTCCTTTCAATCAGGCTTCCTTCTACACCACGGCCTTATAGTCTAGCCTAAAAGCCTCAAATTTACCCCTACAAGCTGGGAGGTAACATCTGGCTCCATGGGGGACGTGTGCTCTTGGAGAGAGCATACGAGAACCTCAGACTTTGAGTATTCGCAAACCAACTTGAAAGAAAGAAGTGATGGGATGGCTTCATTCACATCCCCATACTTTATTACAAAACACAAAACACACTGAAAATTTAAATGCTCATGCAAGAGCTTATTTTTCTTCCTACCTACCTACTCTATCGTGAATCTAGCATACGTTAGGTGTATGCATATAACCAATGAAGCCATTCCAGCATCTTATCCATGCCAAATTTCTTTTTTCTGAGCTTGGTCAGTGAAAGAAACAAAAATACATTCATCATAAGATAACTATGCCTTGCAGTTTGCTCATGAATAAAACTGAACTGTAACATCAGAATGTTGGGAAAAAAGAGGTTATACCAGGAAAAATCAAACCGTGCACAAGAAGCTTCTATCCACTGATCGATAGGGTTCACATACGAACCTCCATCAAAAGGCTGCTCGAGCTGATCTGCATCAATCACATTATGAACTTGAGGCAAGTCCAAATCTTCAGCATGGAGTGGTTCAGTGACATAGATCTGAGGCGGCTCCCTATCTTCATTTTTCTTTACTTCAACAACCTCAAGAAGATCTTCAGTGATGTCTTCAACCAAGAGTCCTTGTACTGCTTCATCAATCAGATCTTCAATGGTTTGTTCTTCATGGATCTCTTCCTCAAGCTCAAGATGAACCCTCGGGATGAGAGCATCATATTTTTTGGCAAGGTGCTCAATCTCATCAACCGTTCCATCGTGCCAGCGGAGGAGAAACCTCTCGAAAAACATTGCCACTGAATCTATGGATTCATCCAAAAGGCCATAGAGCCAGATCATTGCATCCCTTTCCAAAGTTATAGCAAAAACAACCATAATATCATCTCATGATGAACATTAAAATCAGCCATCAGTTTGCAGAGAGAGGCAATATGATGGGTGGCTGAAACACCATCATTTCCATAAAATTTAGGAAGAATGTTACGCACCTTCCCACAGTCATAGCATTGATTAAGGAATTTGTGGATTTTTGAGAAATCTAGCGGGCTGTAAGCTTCGCGCCAAATATCCCACGGCTTTGCTGTATCATCATCCATAAATCAATAACGAGGTACTAAATCTGAAAAATGCATATAACCATACCTCATACTAAACTGTGGAGTCGCCAAGGTGAGCTTGAAAGCCTTCTGATGAGTGTGCTCACCTCTACACCCAATCGGGTCTTTTAAATCTGCAAAAGGACCAGGGCTCTGTCCCTTCGTGGAGTCACCATGTGAGAGGAAGAATCTGCAATGTAATCTCCCATAAATGTCAATGAAGCATAGTCTTCAAAATTCCGGGAATTGGACTTCGTCCCCGGCAACGGCACCAAAATGTTGTCGCCCGAAACTGGCACGCGAGTGCTGAAAGCCCAAATTGCGGGCACGCCGGCCTGGCGACAACTCTCTCTCAAGAGGCCAATGTCACCTTGCCCTTAGCCGCACCTGCCTTAGTGATCCGAACTTAAGGAAACCCCCTAAGAGCTGGAGAAGAGCCAGCCTGAAGCGAGGAGAGAGGGGTGTGGTGACATTGGCCTCTCTCTTGAGAGTTGTCGCCGGGCCGGCACGCCCGCAGTTTGGGCTTTCAGCACTCGTGTGCCAGTTTCAGGCGACAACAGAACACATGTGACAATATACCTTGAGAGAGAAAAGATTAAAGTCCTTGGTCTTGTTGGACCTATGGGTAAAAGGGGCTGTTTTTCCACCTTTATGGTACATCTTGATCTTGTGGGTATGAGGGTTGTCTTACCTTCTTATTGTGACCCCCTTTGGTTGACTTATGGTCCTTTATCTTACTTGGTCCTAACACTCTTATTGTGTGTACCTTTGGTATGATGACTTTTACTTTAAGGTTTTTATTTTTGGGCCATTTTATTTTATGGTTTTATTTTATAAGGCCATTGGACCATGGTTTATGGGTTTTATTTTGTACCATTTTATTTATGTTTTTTAATTTATTTTACCATTGGACCATTGGTACCCTATCCTAAGGTTTGTCAAAATTATAAATTTAAAAGTTTCATTTGAACGTGGTATTTTGATATGATTCCTTGTCTGCCTTTAGAGCTCGCTTGCTTGACGTCGAAGGTACCTGCTGCCGCGACTGTAGTGTGAATGTGTGTCCCTACCACTGTGACTGTGTGTCCCTGCCAGCGTGAGTGTGTGTCCCTGCCAGCGTGAGTGTGTGTCTCTTTCCTGCTAGCATGAATGTGTTCTCTTGCCCAGCGTGACTGTGTCTCTCCTCTGTCAGCGTGACCGCGTGTCTCTTTCCTGCCAGCATGATTGTGTTCTCTTGCCCAGCGTGACTGTGTCTCTCCTTCATCAGTGTGACCATGTGTCTCTTTCCTGCTCAGTGTGACTATGTGTCCTTGCTCAGCGTGTCTGTATGTCCCTGCCAGCGTGACTGTGTCCCTGCCACGGTGACTGTGTCCCTTCCAGCGTGACTGTGTCCCTCCTCCGTTAGCGTGACTGTGTGTCTCTTACCTTCCAACATGACTGTGTGTCCTTGCTCAGCGTGACTGTGTGTGTCCCTGTCAGCGTGACTGTGTGCCCCTGCCAGCGTGACTGTGTTCTCTTGCCACCGTGGCTGTGTTCCACTTGCTCAGCGTCACTGTGTCCCTGCTTAGCGTGGTTGTGTGTCACTTTCCACCATGACTGTGTGTCACTTGACAGCGTGACTGTGTTCCTCTTGCTAGCATGACTGTGTGTCACTTTCTAGCATGACTATGTGTCACTTGCCAGCATGACTGTCTTCCTCTTGCTAGCATGACTGTTCCTCTTGCCAACGTGATTGTGTGTCTTCAGCATGACTGTGTGTCTCTTGCCAGCATGATTGTGTCTCTCTGTTGGTGTACTGTTAAAGCCCGAGTAAACGATTGAAGTTTGTCTTCCTGTTGACTATGAATTTGAGGTTTGTATCCTTACTGCTATAACCCTCTTAAGCTCTCTCTCTCATGGTACGACATTTGTTCATCTAGGTGACTTTTTCCTTCGGTGACAAGATCAGAACTTAAAAGTGTCTGAGTATAACGCTGACCTAAAACAATCCTAGATTAGTATTGTTACTGTTCTTTACTGCTGTTATTTCCTATACATTATTATACCGATTGAAGTTTGTCTTCCTGTTGACTATGAATTTGAGGTTTGTATCCTTACTGCTATAACCCTCTTAAGCTTTCTCTCTCATGGTACGACATTTGTTCATCTAGGTGACTTGTTCCTTCGGTGACAAGATCAGAACTTAAAAGTGTCTAAGTATAAGGCTGATCTAAAACAATCCTAGATTAGTATTTTTATTGTTCTTTACTGCTGTTATTTCCTATACATTATTATTGTTTTATTAGTTATAATATTGTTACTATACATGGCATTTGGTAAATCATCTCAAGGACCAACTTTAATGTTGTGACCAGTGGAGTGTTAATGTTGAAAGAGATGAAAATAATGTTTAAAGTTATTGTAACAGTACTGTTCTGGATCTTACCTTGTTGTTTTAGTTCTGTTTATGAATTAAAGTATAAAAGTTTAATTGCATATATCAAACGCTAACCTAACCCTAAGCTTTAACATTTAATTCATCATCACACCCTAGAATAAATTATTAACGCTTAAAACTTAGGGAGACCCTAAGTTGATGGGTTCCCACTCCATAAAATGCAATAAGTGTTAAATAATTTCATCAAATCTAGGCAACCTATCTCTTCAAACATATCAACACTACTGAAGAAGGAGGGCACACCAGATCATTAAGAGCTAAACCATGCTATCTCATCCGCTAGACCACCATTAAAACATCTCATCCCACACACTACAACATTAGATTATCCATAGGTTAGCATCATCTCTAAGACAAAATCCAAATGCACCCCTTGTCCATCAAAATTAGAGCAATGTGATCTTGCAAGCTCGACCCTTGTGACAAAATATGACAAGACTTGTGATAAAAGTCACAAGTGCAAGCCTCATGAAATATGAGGGGTAACATCTACCTCCAACTTGGGGACATGTGCTCTCTAGGAAGAGAGTGCATGAGAACCTTTGAATTTCTAGTTGTACTTGTGAAAAAGACCTCAAAAAGAAAGGAACAACAAGATCATGTGGTGGGATGGCTCAGTTCACATCCTTAAACATAACATGCATAGTTTATTATTGTGTTCCACCAAGTTTCCGGGACGCGGGAGCAGGGGAGTGGGGAAACGCACATTGGGGACGTGTAGAGACTGCACAAAATTTTGGGGTATATTGTGGGACGGGGGGGCTTTGGGGTCTCTTAAATTATAAAAAAATAGAAAAATAATATAAATATAAACCCCAACATATAAACTCTTATGTTCATGAAGTTTAGTGTAATGTAAATGTAATCATTATAGCCAAGCATATCATATCGATGTTTGTTTATTTTTATTTGTTTCTATTTCGATTTATAATGACCATTTAGTGTAAAATACTAAAATTTAAGATAAATTATTTTTGTTTTTAAGTAAAAAAATTTAAAAATTTGAGGGGGGTGGGGGCCTATGGGAGCCCCCCATTTTCAGGAGGGGGCGTGTGGGAACCCCCAAACCCAGGAAACTCCTAGACCTGCGTTTCACCAAGTTTCGCAGAAAGGGGGGCACTGGGAAACGTTTCCCATGGATCCTCCCAGCCCCCGGGGCGTGGGAAGTGCAGGGGGCGCGCCCCCGACCCTGGGAGGTGCGTCCTTGTGGAACATTGTTTTATTACATCAAATAGCTCAAAATTGGCTTTACAATGAAAAAACAGAATCCAACAATGCCAATGATAAGATGAATGAAAGTTAATGCTCACATGTTTAGCTTATTCCTCCTATATCGCGTTCTTAAGGGCTTATTAAGTTATTTCTTCTACCTTACTCTACTTAACATAGGGAAACACAACATGCTAAGTGAAATCATACAACCAATGGAGTCATATTAGCATTTTATTAATGCCATAACTTCTTCCCTTGTGTTTGATCATCAAACAAAACAAGAGACCTAAAACATCAAATAAGTATATGTTGGAATCTCCATGAGTGTTAGGCCAAAATATGAAATAACATCATGGAGGTAGCTAAGAACATCAAACTCATGCCAAGGATGTTATGCACCACTACAAGCCCTTGTTGAAATATTAACAAGGAAAGATGCAAAAGAGTAATTTTGTATGAAAGTGAAATTAGGGTTTTGGAACCCTAATTAGGGTTTTGGTAACCTAATTTCTCAGTGACTTATAAAAGGAAGTCTGAGTGTTTAGTTTACTATGCTTCTTGAGCAGAGAGGGAGAGAGTTCATCTTCACAAGATTATGGAGCAAGGCTACATGTATCAAGGAAATGGTGCATACTGCTGGAACAACTAGGGGCGCATTCTTGAGGAAGTAGAAAAGACAAATCTTCAGAGATTGAAGAGTCCTTTCTTCTATACAGTGTCAGAAGTAATTTACTGATTAGCTTCAGAGAATGAAGAGCAGCATTAGAGAGAGAGCAGCTGAATGAGGACGTGAGCAACAACACGTCACACGTGTAGGATATGAGGGAGCTGCTGCACACGTGTGGGAGACTGAGAGGGCCCAGATAGCTGAGGGTCTTCATCAGTGATTGAGAAGAGGTCTTTAGTGATCAATCAGAGTTAGACTGATAACAGATCGGCTGAGGTGTGCCTCAGATGAGTGAGGATGCAGCTGTACAGCTGGGGGGCGTTTTCTGAGTTTGAGGACACAGTTTATCTTATAGAGCAGAGCAGATCTGAGCAGAGATATGAGGGAGCATTCATTAAAGATTTAGACAGAGAGTACAATGTTCAGTGAGTGATAGAGTTTGAGTTGAGAAATCCAGCGTGAGGGTGTTCTACTGGGGGCGCATTTTCTAAGAAGTAGCAGTTGCATATCTAGGGCTTTGGCCCTTTAGGTTCATCTGCTTGTATCTAAACTCATTCTGTACCTCTTCTATATTTATTTGTTTGCTCTGGGCTCAAGAAAGTAGAAAGCCCCACTATTTGTTGGTTTTCCCCATTGGGGTTTCCAGGGTAAAATTATGAGTCAAATGTGATTGCCTAATTGTTGTAGCCTAATTGTTGTAGGATTTCATGTGCTGTAAGTTCTAAATCGATTTGAAGTATAGTTCATATTGGATTAGTGAATATTGTGGTCAGATTGATTATCCTAACTTCTTAGAGCGAGTGGAGACCTGTGAGAAAAACTAATATGGTATGAGAGCGTCGTTAGAGGTCAGAGGAGGGCAATCACAATTAGATCTGCGAGCAACATACTAGATTTGTGTGAGGTTTCAGTGGAGGAGTCAGATCTGCGGAGAGGGTGATCAGATCTACCAGATCTGAAGTGTAAGGTTCATATCTGTGACTGTAAAGGTCATATCCTTCAAATTTGAAGAGTTGGAGTCTAGATCTGAGACAGATCTAGTTGGTATTTGCAGGATAAAGACTAGATCTACCCAGCTCCTCTGTGCAGGTGTCAGATCTGTGTTGATAAAGGTCAGATCTATCAGATCTGATTGTATGGGTAAAGAGATCTGAGTTAGATCCTTTAGATCTTGGCGTGTAAAAGTCAGATCTGTGTTTTTCATGAAAAAGGGGCTCCAGTAAGGCCTCATGGCTACTGAGATGAGAAATGATAACACAAAGTGTCTTCTAATTACTTGCCATTCATGCACTTCTGCAAATATAGATGAGAAATCTACAAAAAAAATTGATAGAGAATTGTCCTTGATGTCCAGCCAATTAGCAAGTGTATCTACTACTGGCATTTGGTACATTGATAATGGAGCCTCCAGTCACATGACTGGTATTAGACAGTACTTTACAGATCTCACTAAAACTGGGTTAGATCTAGAAGTAGTATTGGGAGACAACTGCTCAGTGAAGGCTGTTGGACGAGGAACTGTTTCTTTTCAAAGGGATCATGGATAATCCATGAAGCTAAGGGATGTCCTGTACGTTCTTGGAAAAAAGAAAAACCTGGTGTTAGTTTCTACTATAGAGGATAGGGGATTTTGGGTGATGTTTCGAGATGGACATGTGATCATACATCCTAAGGGATCCAGCATAACTTCAACAGTGAAAATTGGTGTTTGAAGTGGGAAACTTTGCAGGTTCAGTTTTTAGCTTCATCATGCTCTATCCCATGACAGTAATAGTGATTGCGGTGACTTATGTGAACCATGGCATAGAAGGATGACTCACCTACATCATCCTGCTTTGAGGATTTTAAGGGAGATTGTGACAGGTGTTCCTGAGTTTAACACAGAGCACAGTGAAGTGTGCAAAGGGTGTGCTCTTGGTAAGTATGTAAAGACTACTTTCCCCAGTAGTGATAGCAGGTCAGCAGGGGCTCTTGATCTGATATATTCAGACCTTTGTGGTCTGATGTCTATTACATCTCTGAAAGGTTATGAGTACGATGTAACCTTCATTAATGACTTCTCCAGGAAAACCTGGATCTATTTTTTGAAAACCAAGGAACCAAAAGAAGTATTACAAAAGTTCAAAGAGTTCAATTCTCTGGTAGAAAACCAAATAGGGAGAAGGATCAAAGTTTTACTGTAATATCCCAAATCCCGATATTTTCTATTCCTATGCAATTATGTTGATACAACTGAGCATGCAAACTGCTATGCAAAAATCCCTATTTTATAGCAAAAATTAGGGTTAGGGTTTGTGAGATAGAATGAACACTTACCACTGAGAAGCTGGCTGGACTGCTCCTGAGAGAGTATGCAAGCATCAAAACTGAATCGGAGATGGACTGATATCTTCTGCTTCCGGTGAAACCCCAGCAGCAAGAACCCTAGATCAAATAAGGGTGACGTTTTCAGTGAAGGAGGTGTTTGATGGAGTTGTCAATTTGCAGGACTGATAGCCTTCCCGTGCCGGAGAGAATGCCTGGTACATGCGGAGTTTCGGAGGTCTCTAGGCAGGCTAGCGAATTGTTCCAGAGAGACAGCTGCTCACGCCCCCTTGATCCCGAAATAGCTGATAACTGCTTCGGATGAGCACGGTCGGATCTGATAATCACCGGGTACTGGAGTAAGGTGCCGATGATGAGAATGGTGCCTGAGTTTCGAAGTAAAACTGAGATCTGAAGACCCAGCAACTGATTAGGGCTTTCTTGCTGAAAACCCCCCTTACGGCTGCACACGTGTCCCTGCAACAATCTACACTGTATACTGGATAACTATGAATGAATGTAAGAGCAAATGGTGAACCTGTATGGCTTACCTTGAATGAGACTAGGGCAGATATTTCACTGTCGAAACCTCGCTAGTTGAAGACACCGTCTCCAACCCCAACTGCTGTGCTGCACGCTGTGCTGCTATTCAAGAGCTCCCAAAATAATAATCATCAAAAGTGAAGTCTCCTTTCGCTTTATCCTCCTTTTATAACTTTCAACTGTGAAAACCCTAATCTTTGACCTAATTAGGTCACTTTATCTTCTAATTTGCAGTTGACTTGCATGCATGCGCCTGGAGACTTAAATGAGTGCATGCATCATTAAATAATGCTTGGATGGCATGCACGAAGGTGGCCTTTAGCCCTGGTGGCCCTTCTTGACCTAATGATGATGCCCTAGATTTTCTATGGATGGCATCAGTCCTTAGATGATTCCCTAACTGCCAGTAACCCCTCGAACCCATAGGAATCACATAGGTTAGCGGTTTTGGGCCTCAAGGCCTAATTAGAAGAGGACATTACATTTACGATCTGACAATGGGGGAGAGTATACCTCCAAGGAGTTTGATGCTTTCTGTGTTCAAGAAGGAATCAAGAGATAGTTGACTGTACCTTACACACCTCAGCAGAATGAGGTGGCTGAGAGAAAGAATAGAGCAATAGTTGGTGCAGCAAGATCTATGTTGAATGATCAGGGTTTGCCGTTCTTTCTTTGGGCAGAGGCGTGTAACATGGCTGTGTATATTCAAAACAAGAGTCCTCATAAAGTTTTGGGAAGTAAGACTCTTGAAGAGGCTTACTCAGGAAAGAAGCCTGAAGTAGGGCACTTTAAGATATTTGGGTGTCCTTCCTACTCTCATGTTCCGTCGAAAAAAAAGACTAAGTTGGAACCCACAACAGAGAAGGGTATCTTTATTGGGTATGACAAGATTTCAAAATCCTGCCGCATATATATTCCTACACGAAAACAGACTGTTGTGGGGCGGGATGTGAAATTTGAGGAAGACAAGGCATTCAGGAAATCTCATGAGTTGGACAAAGGGGAGAAGCAAGCTTCCCCTTCTCAGGTGAATACAAGTCAGGGCACAACTACACAGGGTTCAGGGGTGACAGGTTCTTAGGTGATTAGTTCCTCAGGTTCAGGTATTGGCTTAGGGGAAGAGCCACAGGGTGGTGGCACAATAGGTTCAAGTTCTCAAATCACTGGTTCTCGAGTGACTGTGTCTCAGACCACCGGAGCTACTACTTTTGAAACAGAGTCTCAAGTTGTCAGTTGGGACAAGGACGAGCTCTTCTCTTCTTCAGAAGTTACTTCAGGAAAGAGGAAGCCCAAGTGGCTTTAAGAAATCCTAAAGGGAGCTCATTTCGGTGGGAACTCCCAAGAGGGTTGCTAGAGAGAGTAAGGTACCTGAGAGATTCTGTAGCTATGTAGCTATGGTGAGCAGTATTAGTGAGTCCAAGCCATCGTCTTATGAGCAGGCAGTAGGCGAGCAAGTCTAGAGAGATGCCATGGTGGAAGAGTATGCTTCCATCATGAAAAATGATGTCTGGGTAATTGTGCCGAGACCTGAAGGGAAGTCTGTAGTAACTTCCAAATGGCTCTATAAAATTAAATATGCTGCAGATGGCAGTGTTGAGAAGTATAAAGCTAGATTTGTTGTGAGAGGGTTCTCTCAAGTTCGAGGGGATTGATTATGATGAGACTTTCGCACCTGTTGCAAGATACACTTCAATCAAGGCTATTATCTCCATTGCTACAGAACTGGGATGGAAGATCCATCAGATGGATGTGAATACTGCTTTTCTAAATGGGGTTATAGAGGAGGAAGTTTACATTGAGTAGCTGATGGGTTTTGAAGAACATGGGATAGATTCTCATGTGTGCAGACTAAAAAAAGCCTTGTATGGTTTGAAGCAAGCTCCAAGAGCTTGGTATTCAAGAGTAGATGCCTACTTAAAACAAATGGGGTTTCAAAACAGTGAGGCAGATCCCAACCTCTACTTCATAGTAGTCAAAGGGGATTTTTTCATTCTTGTCCTGTATGTTGATGACCTGTTTATTATAGGAGTCGAGAAACTCATAACTAGCTGTAAGAAAGGTCTTGCTTCAGAGTTTGAGATGAAAGACATCGGATTAATGCACTATTTTTTGGGCAGGGAGGTTTGGCAGGAGGATGGGCATATTTTTCTAGGACAAGGAAAATATGTTGTTGACATCTTGAAAAGATTTCAGATGGAGGATTGCAGAGCTATGACCACACCTATGACTACCAATTGGAAGAAGTTGGTGACTTCTGAGGGAGAGTTCGTTGATCCAACCAAGTATTGTCAGTTGATAGGATATCTGATGTATTTGGTTAACACTAGACTTGACCTGAGCTATGCAGTCAACACCTTGAGTCAGTATATGGTGGAACCCAAGAGAGCGCACTAGGTGGTTGCAAAGCATGTGCTCAGGTACCTTAAAGGTACTATAGACTATGTTTTGAACTATGAGAAGAGGGATGGAATAGAGTTGACTAGCCATACAGATTTTGAGGGGGTAGGAAGTGCAGTAGATAGGAAAAGCACTTTAGGGTGTTGTTTCAGCTTGGCTTCGACAATTATGTCATGGTTTAGTAGGAAACAAAAGTCAGTAGCTTTGAGCTCTGTTGAGGCATAATACATGGTAGCCAGTCTAGCTGGTTGCGAGGCTATTTGGCTTCGCAAGATGTTAGTGAGTTTATTTGACTCTTAGTTGGAGCTAACTATGATGTTCTGCAATAATCAGAGTTGCATGAAACTCATGGAGAATCCAGTATTTCATGATAGATCCAAACATATTGAGATTAGATATCATTTCATCCTGGATCATGTTCAAAATAGTGATGTTAAGCTTCAATATTTGCCTACAGATGAATAGGTTGCAAATATTCTTACAAAGTCCTTAGGGAAAAGTAAGTTTGTATATTTTAGGGACAAAATGGGGGTTGTTCAGAATACTTTCCTCGTTAAGAGGGAGTGTTGAAATATTAACAAGGAAAGATGCAAAGGAGTAATTTTGCATGAAAATGAAATTAGGGTTTTGGAACTTGTTACCACCTAAGTTGTACTTAGTGGTTTTTTATCAAGTGAGCCTAGTGAACCGGACAAGGATAACTTGCTCGGACTTCAGAAGACCTTTGGAAGTACTTCTAGGAAGTGCTTGTTGTACTATATCACATGTTCATACCCCATGGGGGAATTGTAATAAATGTTCTAGCATGATAGTGTCTGTAAAGACTCGGTCTCTTAGACTTTATTTGTTAATCCGATGAGCCCAAGGTGTTTTTTCCCTTGGTTATTATTGGTTGTTGAACAAACGACTGATAATTTCTGAGTTTTTCACTCCATACCTCCAAAGTTGGGGTGGTCGGCTTGGCATTTAGGCCTATTGAGGTTATTAGAGTCTATGTGTCAATGTATAAGCATGTTAGACATCATGATCGAGTCATATGAACATGTCTAAGTCCCCCTAGGTGTTTTTCAATTTTTTAGTTTTTTCAGTGTTTTTTATTAAAAATTTAATTTTTCCAAAACTTAGGCTATTTTTTAATAGTTTAATTGCAAAAATTGATTTTGTAATAAAAGTGGGCCAAATAATCAGTTTCAGTCATGTAGGTGCTCATTTTCAAGCTAAGAGCACCATGTAAAATCATGGACCCACTATTTCCTAGTTTTGAGTGATTTTCCATCACTTAGGTCAAAAAGCCCTAAAAATCAATTATTGATGATTTTAATTAATAAATTGATGAACAATGGAGCAAATCCAAAATCATAAGTCAATGGATTCTCAGCCGATTTGATTGAAATCAGTCAGATCTGAAGCAGATTGACTGGATCTGACAAATCCTTGACTGAAGGAGGTGATCAAATCAGATCCAGAGTTGATCTTCAGCATTCTTTATGGGGAATTTCG
The DNA here is from genome assembly GCA_001517045.1 of Pseudotsuga menziesii. Classification (NCBI taxonomy): domain Eukaryota; kingdom Viridiplantae; phylum Streptophyta; class Pinopsida; order Pinales; family Pinaceae; genus Pseudotsuga; species Pseudotsuga menziesii. The sequence continues at coordinate 307,356 of LPNX010286218.1, read as the reverse complement.
CCCTCCCTCTCTCCTCAACACGTTTTGGCTCATCTGGATGAGTTTTGGTGGATGCTTCAGTCAACAGGCTGAGGTGTCAGTTAGATCAGCTCTCCGATTGACAATTGCACTTAGTGAGACTCAGATTTGGCTCAGTTAGACACAGATCAGGCATTCATGGACTCTCCATCAGCATATTTGGTCTATCTCCTTGGGATTTGCGCCCCCCCTGGGCTGGATCTCCTGGTTTTTGTATATATCCAAGCATAGCTCCCTCTTCCAGGGGTTAGAACTGGGATTGAGGTGTTGCTGCTATTGTACTGTTGTATTGTTCATTTGAAATAAAGAGAAGCTTTGGAGGCAAGACGGTGTTGTGCCATTGTATGTGTGGATGATGATTGCCATTGTTTTACTGAGGTAACCTATATCTGTGTTCATGATTTGCTAATTGCTTGTAGATTCGTTGTTAAGATTGATAATAAGCTTATTATAATCTTGGTAGGAAAGGTGCTTTTCAATAAGTTTATTGGCCATCTCTTTCCTTTGATGCATGTTTAGAGATCTAGATTCAACATGTCCTATAAGCTTATATGCATGTTATTTTGAATCTCTGTGTATGTACTAATCGGATCTCACAAGTTTTTTGGCAAGTTTCTTGATTTCAGTTGAGCTGCAGGTTCCTACATTGGAGAGGATGCTGATCTAGTTTTTTTCTTCACTCTCTCCAAAACCTTCCAAAGGTAATAGTCCCTCGACATTCCACCTGAAAGCTCCACTATGGATCTTCAAGGAAACCAGCATTTCTCTCCTCCTCTTCCTCCCTCAAGATCAACTCTTCACCCGGTTACTTTTTCATAGCTTTGATTTTGTTTAGATCTATCATCTTAAAAGTAATTTCAACATAGATCTATCCTCTCGAAGCTCATAGTCTAGATCTTGCTCTTAACAAGTTTCATAAGCTTTCTAGATCTAGCTTTAGGGAAATCGTCCTTTTTTGCATGTAATTTTTAAAGAAAATTTGTAGCTTGCATGCATTTGATTTCTGTTTGCTGTACGTTAAAATTTCATATTCTGCAATAAAAGTGCACATCTTATTGGCTGCCCAAAAGGCAAGTCAAGATCCCAAGAAAAGCCTGCCTTCCTTGGTTCCTGTTTTCCCTTTTTAACTAGTTTTCAGCTTACCTTTTTGGTTAAAAGTGAGCTGACCCAAAGGTACTTTCAGAGTGCTTTTGGGCATATTTCAGTTTGATATGCTTGTTGGTTTTTAGCAGGTTTGACAGAAAAGAAAGGAAGTTGCTGTTCGGAGGTGGCCTCAGGAGCGTTCAAATCCCCCCATGGGTCTCCCGTTTGACTAAAACATTTAATTTTTGCACTTTGTAAGCTCTTGATTTCATTCCATATAAGGATCAAGAGGAATTATATCAGTTCTCTGATATTGTAACCGTTGTTAATAAAAATTATTTTTTAATAGGCTCTTTCGAGCCCATTCCCCATCCCCCCTGGGGGGATTTGCGTCGGTGTCCTTTTTGTTGCTTTTTGCTCATTTCTTTTCAAACTACTATTGATCTAATCTGCAGGGTAGTATACTTTATTTCATTATAAATTGCATATTCCATATTTTATATTTCAAAGTAATCGTAGTACTTACCCCACGACTTCCCGATTGACCCGAAAGGGGAAAGAGATTCGTGGTAGGACTAATTAGGAAACTAGAATTGTGTATCTGTTTTCTTTTTCCTATCATTTGTTTTTCAGCTACTATAAAATTAACCCCTCCTCGATTCCTCGATTGAGATCCACTTGGATCAAAAGAGGTTCCTGGAGGGTTTTCTTTTAAACAAGAACACCCATTGAAAATTTATTAAAAT
>LPNX010286218.1:281657-305321 GCA_001517045.1 Pseudotsuga menziesii | reverse complement strand
TAGTTTTGGACATACTCCAAGTACTCTCAGGTATATCTGGAGTCCACCCCTTCGCCTAATTTTAATCAACTCACACCTCAAATTTAACTTAAAACGTACTAAGAGGCAATTGCAAAACATTCACTCCAAGCACATGCAAGTACATTGATTTTATTCTTTGACTCCATTCTAAGGCACTGGTTATTTTCTTGCTTTATATATATATTGTGTCTCAACATTGTGCTTTCGTGTGTTCATTTTTGTATCTTGTCATCTTTGATTGTCTATAGCTAAATTTCAAACTCCTAAACAACTCATTTAGTTTAACATCACCTTATTAAGTAAATTGCCCTTAGTAACATAGTAGGGTCTACCCCCCTTGGCTTCGTTAGGAGTTGAGCCTAAACGGAGGAGTCAAGAACAAGGTGACAGCCTTGACTCGAGACTTGCCCCCAAGGACACACTGAGTGGCTTGAAGATTTCTGCCACGTGACCCAGGTGTGTGAAAGGTGGCAACATAACCCTAATTAGGGTTTTTGTAACCTAATTTCTCAGTGACTTATAAAAGGAAGTCTGAGTGTTTATTTTACTATGCTTCTTGAGTAGGGAGGGAGAGAGTTCATCTTCACAAGATTATGGATCAGGGCTACACGTATCAACGAAAAGGCGCATGCTGCTGGAACAATTAGGGGTGCATTCCCGAGGAAGTAGAAAGGACATATCTTCAGAGATTGAAGAGTCCTTTCTTCTATACAGTGTCAGAAGTAATTTATTGATCAACTTTAGAGACTGAAGAGCAGTAGCAGAGAGAGAGCAGTTGAAGGAGGACGTGAGTAGCAACATGTCACATGTGTGGAATGTGAGGGAGCTGCTGCACACGTGTGTGAGACTGAGATGGCCCAGAGAGTTGAGGGTATTCTTTAGTGACTGAGGAGAGGTCTTCAGTGATCAATCAGAGTCAGAATGATAGCAGATTGACTGAGATGTGCCTCAGAGGAGTGAGGGCGCAACTGTACAACTGGGGGGTGTTTTCTGAGTTTGAGGATGTTGTTTATCTTCCGGAGCAGAGCAGATCTAAGCAGAGATTTGAGGGAACATTCATTAGATATTTAGATAGAGACTACAGTGTTCAGTGATTGATAGAGTTTGAGTTGAGAAATTCAGCATGATGGTGTTTTGTTGGGGGGCGCATTTTCCAAGAAACAACAGTTGCAGTTGCTGCAGATCTAGGGCTTTGGCCATGGGCCTTCAAGTTCATCTGCTTGTATCTAAACTCATTCTCTACCTTTTCTATATTTATTAAATATTTGTTTTTTTTGGGCTTGAGAAAGTAGAAAGCCCCATATTTGTTGGTTTTCTCCATTGGGGTTTCCAGGGTAAAATTCTGAGTCATATGTGATTGCCTGATTGTTGTAGGATTTCATGTGCTGCAAGTTCTAAATTGATTTGAAGTATAGTTCACATTGGATTAGTGAATATTGTGGTCAGATTAATTATCCTAACTTCTTAGTGCGAGTGGAGACCTATGAGAAAAACCAATAGCCCTTTCTATCCACTGTTGGATAGGGCTATTGTAGTCTTCATGAGGATATGACAGCTAATTGAAATCTGGAAAATCACTTTTATTATCCTCAAGAAGCAATGTTTTACGTAGCTTCAATAAAAATCTATCATTCAGTAAGCATGTAAATGAAGTATGAAACAAAAATTTGTATTTGAAAAATAATCAAGTGCCATAATTCAAGCCTTGAATCCTTGATTCTGCAAGATATGCCATTTTAAAAAGCATGCTTCCCTAAACAAAATTGAGCCCTCATCATATACATTTCATCTAGAAATTTATGCATGAAAAATAAAAGAGATAAATACATATATGGCTGGAATAAAACTGCAAAGTTATAACCAAACCATTGCCCCATATGCTTTGAAATTTCTGCAACATCCATTTTCATAAATTCCTAAAAATACAAAAATTGTCTGCAAAAATTTCCAGCTTATGTGGTTGTCCCATGTAATTTCCAGTAGTGTCCAAAATGCCATCTTTAGCTAATTTTTTACACATAAGTTCATACAAATTACAGGGTTTTGTGGCTGGAAGTTTTCTTCTCGATGTTGAGAAAAAACTGCATCATAAAGGTAGAATATGTCTACAAATTGCTTTGAAAACTCTGCAACAAATCTGCCATATAAATAAGAGTACATGGATGGAAAAAATTTACATAAATATTTTCATCGAACTGCCCAAAATATTTATCACAAATAGTAATATGTGGCCATAAAATATCATGCAATTTTTTTGAGTTTTCCTTCTCTATGTTAGGCTGCCCAAGGACCTTAAAATCTGTATTTTTTTTTAGAAATATTCACAATATTCACCAATCCATATCTTTATCATGATACAAATTCTGAAAGGTAATGTCCTTCGTTTCCCTTATCTTCATTAAATGTAGAGGCAAAAACATGTACAAATTCCTCACACTCTTAAGGGTTTTTCTTCAAGATCATCCTTGTTGCCGCCTATTGCTGCCTAATTTGCACCTCGGGTCACATGGCAGAAATCTTCAAGCCACTTGGTGCGACCTTGGGGACAAGCAAGAGTCAAGTGCTGTCACTTGATCTTGACTCGTCCGTCTAGGATCTCTCCTAGCGAAGCCAAGGAGGGTGGTCCCTAGTAAACCATTCTAAGGTTGTTTAATCTATGAAAGCTAAACAATTAATCTAGGAGATGATAACACAAATACTGAAACTGAGATAATTTTGGAAGTAACTTAAATCATCAACATAAAATAACATCCATTTAACACATCAATGAATTTTAAATAACCGGAAATAGATGATGCAATAGACCAGTGCTAATGGAGTGCTTGCGTGTAAGAGGGTGGCTAGTGATGTCTCAAGAAGTATTGCAATTGTCTTGGTTGGTCAGCTTTAGAATTATTAAGTGAGTAACTAAGGAGTGGGTAAATTGTTGATCAGTTTTATTAAAAATGTGGCAATGATATGATTATTAAAGGGAAAATGGTATTCCAGATATACCCAAGGGTACGAGGAATATGTCCGAATTTACTTAGAAATGGCTCTCACAGTAACGTGTGGGGTAGATGGAGTCGTGGGGTTGTGTTCAACACTACACCAACAAGGATGTAGCCTAATGGGGCCCCACGGTCACTTTCTAGTAGTTCTTGCTTCACTTGAAGAATTTCCCCACAACTTCGTAATAACAAAATATGTGTCGGATTTTCACTTTGGGAATTAATGGGAGTGTTAGACTAATTACTAGTCACTCCAATCCCTTTCTGATTGCCCCATCGATCCAGCCAATGGCCTACAGTGTTTACAAGAGCATATGGGAATTGAAGCCTTGTTTATTTTATGAGTTTTAAACCTTAATGTGAATTGATTAAAATCTCAGTACCGATACTCTCGTTTCCGAGAACACAGTCGGATTCATTAATTTTAAAACAAAAAAAGTAAAAAACTAAAAAAGAAATTAAGAAATAAAAAAAAATGAAAAAAAGATATGAATCCCCGCTGGAGGGATGGGGTGTGGGCACTTGGCTTCCCACTTGCTTCTCTTTTTTACAATGAAGAATATTTATGTTCCTTTGTAGGAGAGGAAACACAAATTTACAAGTTTGAAGGCCTCAGAAGAAAAAATAAGAAGAGGGGTCTTCGGATGGCTTAGATCTTCAAAATTTGGCCAAAGTGCTTCTCTACTCGATCAACAATTGCTGCAAAACATCCAACAAAGTTATGCTAAAAATGATGGATTAACCAATTAAAATATAAAAAAATTTAGCATAAACTTGTTACATAAGTACTTTTAAAGATAAATTCTTGCAACTTTTGACAAGTACTTTCTTAAAGTTAGACCTTGTTGGACACACTAGGTACACTGAGAGGGGGGGATGGGGAATCGGTGTGCGCAACTTTTATTACTTTTTCAATTTTAACAATCAACAACTTATTCAATATTATGCATTATCACATTATCATTATATCATTATCAACATTATTATCATTATCATATCATCATCACATAAGAAGCATAGCATGATACACAATACACCATATTTTATGTGGAAACACAAGTCCTGGGGGAAAAGCCATGGAAGCCATTATAATAATAGTTTTCCAGCAACAACTGGAAGGAGGTGCTAATCCCCTTATTACAATGACTTCAATTCTCTAGCTATAATTGGAAGGAGGCTACAACCCCTTGATTTACAGGTTGCAACCTGAAGGAAGATCCAACTCTCTAGTTCTCCGACTACATCCGAAGGAGGATACAACCCCCTTTCTTTGCCCCGTATTGCCACCTTGATATGAAGATAGAAACTACCGAACCACGACTGCATTGATCCTGCGGACCTGCTAATCAACAGCTGTACTACACTACACAATCTGTACCACACTGCACAACCACTGCTCATCATCTGATCACTACTCATCAACTGATCACTGTCCACTGCTCTACAACTGTACCAAACTGTTGATCAACCTGTCTAATCAAGTTGTCCAATCAAGTTGTGCCAATCAATCTGTTGCTGACATCATCTGACTCAGTCAATCTGAGTCTAATCAACTGCACACCAAACTTAGTCCACCTGAGTCAAACCAACTATTCATACAACTTAGCTAGTCTGAGTTAGACCAACTGCACATAAGAGAACTTGTTGCTGAAAATCTCTGCTCTCTTATCACTGCCAAATCATCACTGTATACTGATATGTCGTTTCACTGCTACACACAGCTCATGTACATCCTTGTACACCTCGTCATACACAATCACTGAACAAGTAATTATGCTCTGCTTTCACTGAACACCAGGGATGCATCATCATGCATCATCATCATAGGGTATGCATCATGATCATGATCATGATCATCTCAGTGTGTCAACATCAAGTGTACATCATCATAGAATGTAAGTCATAGTGTATAGGAGAGCATCATCACACCATAGCATGTTCACATCATCATCATCATAGAGTGTATCATAGCATGTATGATCATCGTCATCAAGGAGTGTTAGAATGCATCATGCATGCATCATAGATCGTAGAGTGTACATCAAATCATAGCATAGGAGATCATCATCATAGAGTAGATACCACTGTATATTCCTTACTGCATGTCACTTACATTTACTGCATATCACTCATACTGTTCATACCAATGTTCCACCAAGTTTCCGGGACAGGGGGGCGTGGGAGCGGGGAAACGCACATTGGGGACGTGTAGAGACACCCCAAAATTTTGGGGTATTTTGGAGGACAGGGGGGCGGGGAGGCGTCAGGGTCCCTAACATAGGGGGGTCGGTCTCTAAAATTATAAAAAAGAAAAAAATAATTAATAAAAATATGAACCCCAACATATAAACATATCAATTCCTCATCCCATCACCATTTGCATACTAGCATGCTTATGTTCCCAAAAACTTTAATGTAATTGTTATAGCCAAGCATGTCATATCGATGTTTGTTTCTTTTTATTTGTTTCTATTTCGTTTTAAAATGACCATTTAGTGTAAAAGCCTAAAATTTAAGATGAACCATTTCTTTTTTAAGTAAATTTTTTTAAAAAATCGAGGGCAATGGGGGCCTGTTGGAGCCCCCCATTTTCAGGAGGGGGCGTGCAGGAGAACCCCAATCCGGGAAACTCCTAGACCCGCGTTTCCCTAAGTTTCGTAGAAAGGGGGGCGCTGGGAAATGTTTCCCATGGAGCCCCCCAGCCCCCGGGGCGTGGGAAGCGTAGGGGGCGAGCCCCTGACCATGGAGGCGCGTCCCCATGGAACACTGGTTCATACCCTACTGTATACATCCCACGTTATACATTTTTCAATACAGTACAATACTTGTACACTTCCACACATGTACACTTCAATGTACATACATACATATACTATTGTTCATACTTGTACATACATACACTTGTACACATTACATATCACTTTTCTAGATACATCAGAGTTCATACATACCTCACTGTGCTTATACCACAGTATGTACCACTGTATACAAACCACTGTTTGTATTGCATCATCATAGCATCTTCAACCTCAAGTGTTGTTTCATAACCGCTATATACATTCAATGTAAAAGAATTAGAGTCTGTGCATGCTTGACTGTTGCCTTATCTTTGAATTTAGGGCTCACCACCATGACTGAAATTTGGGTCAGTTTGTGAGCAAGATCATCACCAAAAACCTCCAAAATTCAGACACCTCAATCACACAAATTTGGACTGTATATGTGTTACATACATCAATGTTGTAGTGTACAATTCCTCAACCCAAGCAAGTCCCAAAAAATTGAACTTGACTGTTGCTGCAAATGTTTGAACTGTGGGAGGTTACGACATCATTCCATTGCTGCAAAACCTCCGTGTTTCTTGAGTCATCACCAAGACAACCTCAGGCTACTGCTGCATCGAAACTCAGGCTGTTAACCATCATACAACACCCATTTCTTTAAACATTCAGACTGTCATGAGATCTACTGCTATTGCAACTTTGAGCCTACTGCTGCCTCATCCGAGCTCCAGACATATAAGGAAAAATACCCCCAAAAAATGTTCCTTGATGTGCTGTACACCTCAAATCTCTTCAACTACTGCTGCAAACATTCAGGACTCACGACTGTTGAAACAAAAAGATAAAAGGATGTTGTTGTTGAAGGGTTGTGTATTGAGGAGGAGCCCTAAGCAAGGGAAAAACAAAAAAGTATTATCATCTGCTGCAACCATCGAGCCCTAAAAAAAACAGTCAACAGCCTCGGTCTTTCACAACTAGCGAGCTCCTTCTCTTCACCTTCGTAAAAAATCAGGAATGTGGAAGAAAAAAAGAATGTTACTGCTGCCCCAAATTTTCAACAGTCCATTGTTTGATGCTGCTGCTGCAGACCCGGAAAATCTCAGACCTATATCCACAAAATTCACCTTGCAAAAACCAATCGTTTGACTGGGTATTTATACTAGTTTTCCATCAATTTTTGAGCCGACCTGTCATAAATTTTTATTTTATTTTTAATTTGATTGATTCTTTTTTTTTTTGTTTGGAGCCGACTTGAATGGATGGTGTGATTTATGTAATTTCCATATTTTGTTTTTGTTACCCTTTTTGTCACACAACCATTCCTTACCATAAGCAAGGGTCTTAGGGTTTGTTGCATGTATTCTTATTTGTTGTTACCCCACGCTTCTTCATTCATCAAAGGTCACCTCAAAATAGTCATCATTAGGGTTTGTTGTATGCCATCAAGTTAACCATGAGCAAGGGTGTCCTCCACATCATCATGATGCCATCATCCCATATGCAAGAGTATGACCAAGGGCTCCATATCATCAATGCCTCATCTTCAAGGTGGGATTCTTCAAGTGCTTCTTCAACAAGCAAGGGCATGTTCATGGGTTCCATAACATGTCAAAGACCATACAAGGTCATCTTCAACATACAAGAGTTCCATGACCCCAACAAGGACTGCAAGATCATCATTAACACCCAAAGGGGCCTCATCATGCATTCCTTCATCAAACCATCAAGTTTGGGTCCAAGTGATTCTTCAAGGCTTCTCCATGCAGTAAGAGGCTTCTTTGACTTCTTCAACCACCTTAACAACGCAAGGGAACCTCCAAGGGTTAAGATCCATCATGACATCACCTGTGGGGTTGCTAGGCCTTCTCCTGGGGTATCATGACACCATTAGAGCATGAATGACCACATAATGGGTCATTAATGCTTCCCCAACCCATCTAGGGATTCTCCATCATCCATAGGGACTTCAGCACCATCTCCAGGGTCTTCAACACCATCAACAAGGTCTTCAACATCTTCAACAAAGTGGTGGATCCGAGATCTAGCCTTGTGGGTACATGGACCTTGTCAACTGGGTACAAGGTGCTTCAAGGCACAAACCAACTCTGTAAAGGGTCCAATGCACTGCAAGTGGGACTTGGTGGCATCAATGACAATTTCATCAACAGATCTATAAAATATAACTTTTTAAAATCATATCTAAACTGTTAAGTGCATATAAAAATCAAATTAGTATGATATTCTTTAAAGTATGAATAAGATTTAACTATGTACGAAGAACTAGTAATCGAAAATTTTAAAAATTTATGTGATAGAAAATGTGAGAAAGAATGCCCCGAAAGCTTGGAAATTTGGGCAATGGAGTCCTCAAGTGGAGAGCGGAGGGATTTAGATCTTCCAAAAAATGAACACAAAGACGTGGGAGAGTCAAGCAAGATTCACCACCTCTTAGAGCAAGATCTACTTGCACAACCTACACTAAACTTCGAACAAAATGTTATACTCAGTATCACTTACACGAGAGGTTAGAAAAATGTGCATACAAGCAAGTAAAACATATAATTTCTTGATTTCTATGCATAAGAAAATAAAAAAACTAATCAAGTAAACAAAATTGATTATTCTTTCCTATTGATTAGCATAAATCCTACCAAGGTCGGTTATGGAAATTAATGAAGCGAAGAACAAAACTGATACAGCTATACCTCATACAAGCACAAAAGATCATCCACACACTGATGCGCGACACAGGTATGCCTCCAAAGCCTTTATTTCAGTCAACAATGATTAACAAAAATGATTACAAGAGATATAGGAGCAGAGGTTCCACACACTTCTCATGTCGAAATGAAGAGAACTTGTTCTCTTAAATATAAAAACTCAGCATAAGGGGGCGCACTTGCTAAAAGATGAGCTTGATAGCTTGGTGTAATGTCCCCCTCTAATTAAGCATCCAAAACACTCGCTAACCTACTTAATTCCCATAGGTTCGAGTGGGTACTGCATGAGAGGGAATTGACTGAGGGCATTTGATACTTAGAGAAGAACAAGACATTCATTCAGTGTCAAGTCATCAGTCGAATAAAAGAAGCCTTATTTCTTTAGGCTTAAAAGTCAACAATAAATTAGAATTGCATGCATGAAATGCGAAGCATAAAACCTAAAAGTGACATGCGAACCCTAAAAGTGGATGAAGTTCTATTTAAGAGGGCGATTACACTAAAGAGGGTATCTATTATTATTATTGTTTATTGATTTTTCGAGTTTCGAGCAGCAGCACAGCGTGCAGCCGCGACAGTTGGGGTTGGAAACGGTGTCTTCAACTAGCGAGGGTTCGACAGTGAGATATCTACCCTAGTCTCTTATTGGGATAGGTCATCCAGGTTTATCCACAACATTCATCATATACTTCAGTATTTGAAGATCCAACACATTCCAAAGGGTTATTTGCAGATGCACGTTTTGTAGCCGGAAGTAGCGGGGAAACCACAGAAGGATTCACTGGGACCACAAAACCCAGTCTTTCCTCCGCATGTTAGCTTCCTCTTTCTCAGCAGGCCTATCCTACGACACACAGTGATTATCAGCGATCAGTTTGCTCATTTGGAGCAGCTATCAGCAAATAGAGAGCTTGGGGGGCGTGAGCAGCAGAACCACAGATCAATTCGCTAGGGCACTTAGAGGCTGCCAAACCTCTGCATGTGATAGTCTATCTTTCCGACATCAGCAGACGGACAAGCCCACGAAGTTTTAGCCTGATCTGACCTCTCCTCCTACAAAAACGTCACCTTCAGTTTGGAGGGTGCTTATGGTACTACGGGGCGGTAACACCGGAGGAAAGGAGCACTACTAGCCCACCTATCTGGATCTTTATGCATGCAGCTATCTCTGGAGTCATTATCAGCCGGGATATCAGTGGTAAGTGTTAATTTCTCTCTGCAAACCCTAACCCTAATTTAGCTACATTTTAGGACATTTTTGCATGGCAAGTTTGCATGCCCAGTTATTTTGTATTTTTGTATGAGATTGAGTGTGCGAGTCAGCACTACAGTAGAACATTAGAGAATATCAATATTTGGGATATTACACTTGGCGTGAGTTGGATGTGAGTTGGATCCCCATGCTTTGGGGCATAAAGAAGGCAATTACTAAAATGCCAAAAGATTAACCTCAACCAAATCTTTATTTCTTGGGAAAAACGCCCCTCTTGGGAAATGCACCCCACTCTTGGAAAAAATCCAATTTGATAATCAATGACCATTTCTTTCCTTTTGGTGACTTGTAACTATTTCAGAATAATTCTATTTACCTTTGCCAACTCATAGAATCAATTTTCGTCAAGTTTCCAATTTTGTATGAGTTGCCAAATTTCTTATTTTATCCATTTTTTTGGACTTTTTTGGGTCTTTTGAGTAATAATTAATTTTGAAGATAAATAATTACTCGAAAACTTAGGAAAGTGGGTTTAGGGGTTAAGTGGGTGCTTTAAGTTAGAAAACGAGCACCCCCATGGCAAAAGCAACCTTCTAGTCCCATTTTTATGACTTAGAGAAATTTTCCAATTAACTTATTAAAAATACGTTTAGAAAAACGAAAAAAAATAATTTTTCCAGAAATAAAAAAAAAAAACTACGAGGGACTTAGTACATGTTCATAATGACTCAAAATAATGATTAGCATGGTAATATACATTGACACTTAGGTTTTAATAACCTCCCAAGGCCTAACCACCAAGGCAACTACTCCGGCGTTGGAGGCTTGAGTGAAAAACTCGAAAATTATAAATCGTTAAAAAACGATATATAATTAACAAGGAAAAAACACCCCAGAATAATGTGTTAATGGCTAAGTCCTAGGAAGCCAAACCTTTTACATAAATTCATCATGCTAAGTCATTTTATTACAATTCCCCGTGGGGTATGAACATGTTTAAAAAAACAAAAATATGGCCTATGAAGGCCGACATGGATTTTTGAACTTGAAAATTTAACAAGTAATTGGTCATTTTTGGTGGATCACTTAGAAGTCCAACTGAGTGCAACTCAAGTGGTAACACCGCCTTTCACACACCTGGGGGTTAAGCACAACAAAAATCTTCAAGCTGCGAGTCAAGTATTGTCACTTGATCTTGACTCCTCAGTTTAGGCAAAACTCCTAACGAAGCCAAGGGGGGTGGTCCCTAAGAAAGAGTTTAACTAAGCCTCTTGCGTTTTAGTTGTTAATGATGGAAGTAAGTTTTTTTAGGAGTTTTTTGGAATAAAAGACTGAGGCAAGATTGTTTGCAAATTTAAATAAGAATTTCACCAGTATAACATCAACACATAAACAAAATTGAAATATTGCTAATTAGATCAGTGTCAATGGAGTCAAAGTAAAGAAATAATGCCGTTGAAAATGAAATGCTTTGCAATGTGTCTTAGTCAGTTTTAATTATTAAAATATGAATTGAGTTATGGGAAGGGGATTCTCGATATATTGAAAGTATTGAGAATATGTCCGGAAGATGACGAAATTGGTTCCTCACTAAGAAATGTGAGCTGAATCGGAGTCTCTGAGAGGTGTCCAACACTACACCAACAAGGATGTAGCCTGACGGTATCTCAAGGTTGCTATTTAGTGGTTCTCGCTTTCTTCAAAGAATTTGCCCACGACTGTCAAATATCGTACGCTGGATCTTCGTAATGTTTTTTGGGGAGTTGATTTTATTAATGGATTATTAGATTAATGTGTGGAATTTAGAAAGTGTCACAAATCGCTTTTGATTTCCAACGATCAGGCAAAGCCTGCAAAGGGAAAGAGCATACACGAAGTTTATGACAAAATGTTTGTTCCTATTTGATAAAGCAAAGATGTTTGTAAATCAAGTAAACTAATGACAAATTAAGCCCGCAAACTATGTGTCACTTTCTGGTCATCCACCAATAATCAGCTTAAAGCCTTTGGTTGGTGGCGAGAGCATACTTCGTGGCAACGAGTCGGGTATGAAATTATTACTTATTTAAAGATGAAATCAAAGAAAATCAACTAACCTATACATCCTTTCTAGAAGGTGGACTGTGTGCATGTGTTGATTAGTAAAAAGCAAACCATAAAGAAAACTGTGAACCCCCCCAGGGGGGATGGAGTGTGGGCGTTGTGTAGCCCACTTGCTTTCTTTATTAATGAACTTTACAATATGTTGGAAATATGAATTAAATATGCGATTTGATCCTTGAAAATGGATCGAAAGGCTTACAATACTGCTGAGAGAGAAAATGAAAGAAGAGAAGGGATGGAGGATGGAGTTTTTGGGGTCCCGGGTGACCCGAAACTTGAATTTTGAGCAGCATGCCCTCCTTTTCTTAAAATCTGCTAAAAACAAGCAAATGAAATATATTAGAATGTTACAAATAAGTCAAAACAAAACAAATAATTCACACTAAAAATGCTCGAAAAATGTGAATTTTTTATTGAAAAAATGCACTTTGAGAGGCTAATTCGGATCTAGTTTGAAATGGAACTTTTTAAAGGAACCTAGATCTGATATATATGCATAATTAAAATCAGATTTAAGATATAAGATTGATGTATCTAATTTTATTAGGCATAGTGAAACAGTAACCAAGAAAAGAGATTGAATTTTTTAGAGAAGAAAAGAGAAATCCTCAAGCCCGTGCTTGAAAGAAGTGAAGGAGAGGGGGGTCTACAAAACAGAAGATGTAAGCACAACAAAATTGATGTTGTATAAAAGAAGTGGATGCAATCGAGCTCCAAGCTCTTTCTACTTAAGATGGACCTGCAAAATATAGACAATTTCTCATACAAACAAGGTTAAATCTAGTCAATCTCATCAATAAAAAAAGCAAAAACCTAATTATAACCAACTACAATCTGTTGCTCTCATAATATTCTAATAATGAAATGAAAATAAGTAAATTGACAACAATAAATACTTATTCAAAATAAACAGGATCTAAACACATTATTTGACAAAAAAGAGAACATGAGATTCAACCGATTTCACCTCAAAATTGACCAAGATACAAGCTCACAATGCAATGCCACAAATTAGCCTCCGAAGCCTTCAATATTTTCAATCAAATATGCAATAACAACAATACAATGAACAGAGGTTCAAGACATCCTCCTGAATGAGGAGAAAGACCTTGCATTTATAGCCAAAAAACAACCCAAACCCCAAGGGGGCGCAATTCCCAATGAGGAGGTGGTTTTGGTGTTTGAGAGAATGGTGGGAGGAGGTTTGAATTCGTGGGAGGGGGTTTGAATTTGTCGGAGGGGAGGCTTCCACCTCTCATGAGGCATCCCACTTAGTTTGGGAAGCCTCCACCTCGTCTAACCACTTCATCCAAGTGGCAAGACACACCCTCAATGAGAGAATGCGCCCCCCATTGATGGAGGTGAGTTGGAGCTCCTCCTTTGATGACTAAAGATGCTCCTCTATGCTCATAAATTTCTCATACAAGATCCTCAACAACCATGACACCTCATGGACAAGTCTTAGACAAGCTGCCTTTGATTTAGGAATAAGATTTTCTCCAATTTTCCCATTTATTTTACCTTCTGAGTCATTTTGGAGAGACAATCAAAATTAATAATTGAAAATTACTAATTTGACTCTCAAAAGTGGGTTTAGGGGTTAAGTGAGGGCTATGGGTCAAAAAACGAGCATCCCCATGACCAAATTGGCTCCCTAGGCCCAATTTTATGACCTTTTGAACTTTTACAATTAAAATATACCTTATCGATGATTTTATTAAAAAACTAAAAATTAAAAAATCCTATGAAAAACTTAGTGCATGTCCACGAAACTTTGGGACTATGACTAGCATGGTATAATACATAAACCCTAGGATTTAATAACCATTTGAAGTTGTGTTGCAGGGGTACTTGTCCCCAGGGGCTGGGTTCGTGTCCCCGTTACGGGTACCATCCCCACGTCTCGGAAATTGGGTCGGGGACCTCTCAAACATTTCTTGAAGTCCCTGTCGAAGTTCTCGAGTACCGGAAACCTTTGGCCAAAAGATTGAAAACTTCGCTTGGTTTGGGGACCTCGTCCCCTGATTTTGGGGATTCCAAGGAAACTTCATTCACTGAAAATTAAAAAAAAAAAAAAAATTTTATAAATTTTTTTACCATTCTGAAGAGGGAATGGATGGAGGTGCATTCCCCTACCCTCTTAACACCCAGCGGGCCTGTCCTTCCGTCGCAACGCTCATTTGACATTTGACTTCACTTGGAGAGAGCCAATTACATGTAAAGAAAGAAATTTATTTGTGTGTTTAATACATGACTTATTTGAATAAAATCAAATTATTTGGTATATAAATATTTTTATCATTTAAAATTTAAAATGTATTATCGATGATCATGTTCACTAACAAATTGAAAATTTCAAATCAGATAGTATACATTATGGATTTTGTTCATTTTTTATAAGGTGCTTCTTTAATGCATTAATTAGTTAAGTATTAACTAATTGTATTAGTTATAGGATTAACCATTTTCATAAGGTCTTTCTAATCTAACTAATTATTCATTTTACATGGGGAGGTCAAGATTGTTTATTCATTTTACATGAGCAGATCAAGACAATGTATTCTATAGTTGACTTAGCACTTACAAACATAAACACGAAAATTATGAACCATTTAGATTATGATGCCACCACCTACACTCATAAACATAAACTTACCTGCTTGATTATGTGGACAATTTCCACTTTATATCAATGATTTATGAATCTTGAAGCAATGTGTATGTTACTTATTGAAATTGAATACTAGTGAATATCTCTCTCTCTCTCTCTATATATATAGTACCCTCAACGTACCCAAGTCCCCTGTTTCAAAAAGTGGCGTCCCCATCTTTGTACTCGTCCCCGTCCCCAAGTTTCCTGGAAACTTGGATTTTAAGACATAATCACCAATTTCACCATCCCGACTTTGGAGGATTTTGAGTGAAAAACTCGAAAATTATATGTCGCTTAAAAAAAAGTCACATAATCGATGAGGGAAAAAACACTCAAGGATGATGACGTTGATGACCAAGTCCTAAGAAGGCCAAAGCTTTTACAAAAGAGACCATCATGCTATGTCATTACAAATCCCCCAAGGGGGTGTGAACATGCGAAAAATGGACCACAAATGGCCCTGATGAAACCATGGAACTTCCTGAGCATTGAGTAAGAACAATTGATTTGTTCCGATCCTTGGTGGCTCACTTGAAAAATCCCCTAAGTGCAACTTAGTGGTTAACATCTGGCTCTATCTGTGGGACGTGCATTCGACTGATATTCAATTAAAGAGAGTGGGCGAGGACCCTAGAATGTCAAGTTCTTGCAAGAAACTAAAGTGCATCAGTCCCATATACATGTAAATTAATACCAAAATGAAATACAAGTTGCAGTATAATATACAAGATACTATACAAAAAATATGGTAAATAAAACTATGGTACATAAATAATATACAATAATAAGCTATGATACAAAAATAAATATGATACATTATGATACAAAGAAAAAATGTTTAGAAAAGTCCTGATAATGCCCCATTGGGCCTTAGATAGGATCGTTGAAAAACAATTTTAACTGTTACCCATTCACTGGTAAGAGCAACTTTTATCCTTCCATGGTGTTGAAAAGAAATGAATTGGTGCCACCCACGTCGTAGATGATGAATGGACCTATCCAGAGGCTATCGAACTTCCCATGTTTGCTTGGTTTCTGCCTTCGTTTGTCCCATAATAAAACTGTATCTCCAATCTGAAAGGCCCTTGGTTTTGCAGACTTATCAAATGTTCTTTTAACCTTCTCTTGGTTTTGTTAAAGTTAGTGTAGCCGCGAGATCCATTCTTAGAGAATGGAACCCTAGTCAGTGGACTAGGACAAAGTAAGACCCTAGAAGGTACCCTAGGACCCCCAGTAGTCTCCTGGGGTTCTTGGTCTAGGACCAAGCAAGTTGATGTCATGGAAAATCCCCTAACATGTGGAAAATCCCCTAACATGTGGCTAGGGCCCCTATATGCCTCTATGGTATTATGGTTTGGGACCAGGGACACGATGTCCAAGTAGAGCCTACAGGTAGAGGCAGAGATATATTCTAGTCTTGGACGAAGGATAGATGTCCAAGTAGGTCCTGCAGGTAGTTGATCATTCAGTGTGAGATTGAAACTCAGCTTAGTACTAAGAACCATTCTATGAGAGAATGGAGGACCAGGTCAGGGTCTAGGGGTTGATCAATATGATTCAGTGTGAGGCTGAAACTCAGCCTAGGGTTGATGAATGGAAGATAATGATGTCCCCTCTCCTAATCGATTATTACTAGGTTGCTTCTCAAGGGACTGGCAACCCCTCGATGACGTCCCTAACACCTAACCCTTAGGAGTAGTGTTAAGGACAAAAGGATTATACCCTCCGTTTGGATTTTCCCCTTATACAGTGATGACAAAATTTATAAAACTATGTACCTTGATAGAGAGAAAAGTCTTTGGTCTTGTTGTTCCTAAATGAATGATTGTCCACCTTTATGGTTCACCTTGATCTTGTGGTTGTTGACTCATGATCCTAGTCTTACTTGGTCCTAGCACTCTCACTTGTGTGCACCCTTGATTATGATGACTCCTACTTTATGGATTTTATCCTAAAGTGTATTTACCTTATGATTTATTAAAGGACCATTGGACCATTTATTGTTATAAGGGTTATTAAGGACCACTGGACTTTTACTTTATGATTACTTTATGGTTTTATTTATAAAACATTTTATGGTTATATATAAACTATGTTTATATATTCTTTTGGACCAATTACCTTATGGTTTCATTATTATAAAACCTTTGGACCCTTGTTAGTTTATCTTTTGACCTAGTATTATTTTTGGACCACTTTAGTATTTATCTTGTTCCTAATTAAACCTAAGTGTTTTGATTCACAACCTATATATGAAGTTTAGAAGCATCATTCAACATACTTGAGACTTACCTTACCGTGGCTCTCTATGGTGACTCCATCACCTATGTGACTTTGTGACTGCGATTCCTCTTCATGGGTTTACCTCTCGAAGTCTACCTCTACAGATTTATCATAGCGGGTTTATTTCTAGTTCGATCACGGTGACCTCCGCGATTTCCTTCATGTGTTTATTTGCTACTTTCTGCGTCGGCTTACTGCGTAGACCTCTCCCTGCGTTCTTCACGACTGTTGTCTGCGTTTCCTCTGCGACTGTCTACGTGGACCTCTCCACTGCGATCGTGATCTGTCGGCTGCTCCTTTGTGACCCGACATTGTGATTTGTTGGTTGCCTGTCTGCCCGGATCTGCACCTCGACTTTGTGACCCTGTTTGTCGGCTGCTTGACCTGTCGGATCCGCACCTACCCGATCTGTTGCTGACTCCTTCTCTACTCCCTGGTGCTGATTCCTTCCCTGTCTGCCGTGGCTCTGCTGCTGGCTGCCCTGTCTGATGGATCCATCCTGGCTACTGGCTGCTACTCCGTAACTCTATCCACTGAGGCAGTATGTGTATCTCCCTTCTCCGCGGGTGACTGGGCTAGTGCACAGTTTATCCCAGCTTCACGTGACAACACTCCCCTGCATTCTGTGATCGCAGGATCCTCCACCGTGACTGCCCACATCAACACTTGCCTGCAGTTTCTATCCTATCTTGGATATGTTCACACCTGTGTGATCTCACACTTGTGATTTTGTTCCTGATCACGTGAGCTTGATTGTGTAAGTCATCCTCAGCAGTATGATTGTGTCGGTGTGACTAAATTGCTATTTTTGATTGGAGAATCTGAGGTCTTTTCATTTCTACCTAAACTCTCTCTCTCTCAAGGTACGTAACATGTTTACCTAGATTGACTTGTCCCTTCGGTGACAAGATCAATCTCAGAACTATCTGAGTATAAGCCGGATGTAACTAATGGTTATGATTCTTTAACTTAGTCATCCTCTATAGTTTATTTGAGATTTATTTCACTGTACATTTTATTTATTATTTTTCTATACATGACATTTGGTGAAACATCTCAATGATCAACTTTAATGCAATGACCAACAGAGCGTTAAGTTGAAAGAGATGAAAGTTATGAAGATATGTTTTATTACAGTTTAAAGTTTTTTTTATGTAGTATCGTTGTGAACTTGAGTTTTTTTATTATTATATATGTTCATGTATTAAAGTTTGTTACTTGTATTAAAACTCATCTAATCTCTAAGTTTTCAACAGGTTTCTGATACTCCTGTCAAGAGAATTCCTTCGGGTTTCATCTAATTCAATTAATTGATTGATTCTATTGGGCATGGCATCTTCTTCTAAATCATATTCTTGAAGCATCTGATACACTGGCAATTGAAGATAGATAGGTAAGGAGACAGTTGAACCATATACCAACTCAAAAGGAGTCTTTCCTGTTGCACTTTTCTTAGTTATTTTGTCAGCCCAAAGTCCATATTTTATTTTACTATGACAAGACTTTTGTTATTTCCAACTGTTTTCTTAAGGATGGTCATTAAGTTTTTATTGCTTGACTTTGCAAGACCATTGCCCTGGGGATAGTAGTTGGATGAGTGGGATAGGATAATGCCATATTTGAAGCAAAATGATGTGAGCTCTGTTGAATTGAAAGCTTTGGCATTGTCAGTTGCAATTTTGGATGGAACCCCAAATCTTGTAATAATCTTGCCCTCTAGGAATTCCATAATAACTTTATCAGTAGCATTTTTGGTGGGTATTGCTTCTACCCACTTGGTGAAATAGTCAGTTGCCGTTAGGATCCAAGAAAATCCATTGCCTGAATTGTCTTTGAATTTCCCAATGAAATCAATCCCCCACTACTGGAAAGGGGCTAACACCATAATTGGTTGCAAAGGAAAGGTTGCTAACCTTTGCTTTCCTGTGAATAATTGGCATTGGTGACAACTCCTTACAAACTTGTGCACATCTAGAAATAAGGAGGGCATCGTGTCCCGATCTGTGTGAAAAGTGACCCGTGGGTGGTTAAAACCCGAATTTTCTCCATATTTTAGTCATTTGCAAATGAAGAGAGAGGTATGAGGGTGCTTTTTTTTGCAAGTAAAGAGGATTTGAAGGAATTGCAAGGGTTTCCAAGTGCATTTGAGGCTGGATTTTGTTGGGAGGATTCAAGCTCAACATCAAGTAAGAGGAAGAATGCCTCAATTAGCTAGGGCAGCAACTAAAGGGAAAAGGAATGGGAGAAATGCCCCACCTAGTATTTCCCCTCCTCTTCCGCATAACCTCTTCTATTGCTGCTAGCATAGCGGAAAAAATCGGCATTGGCAAAAAATCGGCGAGGGTCCAGAAAACATCTTCTTGGCAACATTGACAAAAATATCGGCAAAAATCGGCAAACTGCGACAAGCATTGAAAATGCAAAATTTGTACTTTAATAGGGTCAAAATTTGCTTATCGATTTTTTCCGATTTTCCCGACCTTTCTCGATTTTTCCTGATTTTCGATTTTTTTGGGTCAAAAAATTGACATCTAGAAAAAATCGCGATTTTTCGGCAGTTATTTCCACTATGCCTGCTAGTGCTCCATTTACCGCTAGTGGAGTTGAAGCTCATGCTCAATTTAACCTGGTTTTAGCAAGACAACAATCCCAAGAGATAAAATACCCTTTGTCGAAGTATGTGACAAGAAAAGAAGGGCTTGGAGCAAAGCTTGGTGGGGGAGGCAATGTAAGTTGGAGTTGCAATTTCTACAAGCATGAGTTCAAGAGCACATATTACTAGGTTAAGGGCCATTTGTTGGCCGCCGCCCTTTCTTGTGGGATTTCTTCATGTAAAGCAGTGAGTGTTACCCAAAGGAGGGTGATGGAAAGAGAGGATCATGTTGGCTTAGGGAAGGTGGAAGCAACAAGCAAGACACAAAAGAATGAGGATCCTCTTCCATTCTTGAGGAAACCCTCTAAAACTAGGCCTCCACTTAGCGGATATGGGAGTGAGGTTGATACTCATCCAACAAGAAAGAGGCCAACTACAAGTGGTCCAATGGACAGGATTTTCAACAAGAGGCGCGAGAAGAGGTGGACCTTACCATTGCATTCTTTTTCCACCTCAACTTCATTTCAGTCAATGTTGCACGGTCACAATTGTTCATTGAGATGTGTCGAAGTCTAATTGAACGAGCTCCAACTAGTTATGTGCCTTTTGGTTTTGAGAATCTTAGAACCACATTGTTGGTTAAGGCAAAGAAGGAGGTGGATAAAATTCTTGAGACAATTAGATCAAAATGGCCCTCAACCGATGTCAGTATTGTTTCTGATGGATGGATGAATGCAACACGCCATCCACTCATCAATTTCATGGTGTCTTCCCAAAATGGACCGGTGTGCTTGGAAGTGGTGGATGCTCTTGGGAAATACAAGGATGCACAGTATATAGGTGAGTTACTCATCAAAGTCATTGAAGATGTAGGTGTTGATTCTCGTGTACAATCATTACGAACAATGCACCTGTTTGCAAGGCTGCTGGCATGATTGTGGAAGCTAAATATCCACAGGTGTTTTCATTTTGGACACTTTGTATTGCTAATTTGTTCATTCTTTGAATTTAGCACAAGATTCATTTAGGCCCTAGGGGAAAGGTCAATTTATAGATTCATATTTGAGTTGATAGTTGTAGAGTTTAGACTCATTTATACTTGCTTTTATGGATCTTATAGGTATTTTGGACACCTTGGATTATCCATTCTTTGAATTTAGCACTGAAATCTATTGCTTCAGATGTGACATGGATTGGAAAGCTTATTGATGATGCACGCCATATCTGTAACTTTGTACAAAACCACACGTATGCCCTCACAATCTACAAAGAGTACACACATCTTTCATTGTTGAAGATTGCAGATACTTGGTTTGTTTCCTCATTCATCATGCTCAAGAGATTGAGGGAGGTCAAAACCGCTCTTGGGTCCATGGTCATTTCATAGTTTTGGTCCTTTTGGAGAAAAATGGACCAGGTTGCTTCAAAAAAGGCAAAGGACACAGTGCTAGATGATGGTTGGTAGGAGAGGGCAGATCTTACCATCAAGATCATGGAACCGATCATTTCTTTGTTGTGGTTTGCAGACACAGACCAACCCATCCTAGCATATGTTTATGAGGGGTGGGCTTCTGTGATTGAGTCCATGAGGACCATTGTTACGGAGAATGAGTGTGCTGAGTATGAGACATCGACAAAGAACTTATGGTCCACCATACATGATATTCTTATCTCTAGGTGGGATAAGAATGTCACACCTTTGCGTTGCTTGGCCCACTCATTGAACCCCAAGTTCTACAGTCATCACTGGATAAATGGTGGGTTAGGGCCCTCACGCAGAGTCCCTCCTCACATGGATGGAGAGATTTCATAGGGAGGAAGATAACATTTAGACGACTATGTCAAGATAGAGACATACTTGATGAGGTAGAGGAGGGATTTGTAGAGTTTTCCATTGCTAGTGGGAGATTTGGAGGCTATGAGGTGCTCAGAGACAGGGGGGTTAAGAAACCCTATGTTTGGTGGGAAACTCATGGGGCAACATGCCCTATTCTACAGAAGATAGCCTTGAGGGTCATATCTCAAGTTACTTCATCCTCTTGTTGTGAGAGGAATTGGAGCACATATGGGAACTTGTACAGTTTGAAGAAGAGCAGGCTTGAGCAGTCCAGGGCAGAGATGATGGTGTATGTGCACTCCAACCTTCGTCTTATTTATAGGAAGAGAAAGGAGTGGCTGAAGGGAAAGAAAAAGATGTAGGATGTCTTTCTTGATGAAATGGGTTTGGAAAACACTATTGAGTTGGCATTAGCCAACATGGATCTTAATGATCCAGTGCTAGAGCTGATCACTTTTGATAATGGTGATGCTATGGAGTGGTCATCCTCCACACCGAGAGATGCATATCATCAGATGGGAAAAGAGGAGGAGGAGGAGGAGGAGGAAGAGGGAAGTGATGAGTTTGTTGATTTAGGCATGGAGGAGGACTATTGACAGATGAGATTCTTCCATCTTGATCTCATCTACCCCTTTTCGTATTTAGTAGTTGCCATTGGAATTCCGACATCTATGTAATACATATTGATTTTGATGACTTAATGAGAAATATGGTTCCAACATCTTGAGCTATCATCTGTGTGTCTCATTGTGATTTGTGAATGTGTAATGTGTATTGTGTATCGATTCTAATTTCTATTGAATATTTGTAAATGTTCTAGTTTCTAAAAAGAATTGGATCTATATGTCTTTATTTTTAATATATATATATAAAACGGGTCCTCCATGCTCTGATTTCGGGGGTCACCGTGTCCTTGTCGGACACTCATATTTTATTGTCCTGCATATCCCATGTCCTCGTGTCAGGTGACTAAGTCATAGCATACGTGTAAATAAAGTCATAGCATACGTGTAAATAAAGACACTCCATATTAAGTCATAGCATACGCGTAAATAAAGTCACTCCATTGTATAAGGTTAACCCATCTATTATCACACAACTTGTAGTTGCCCCAAAAATGATATCTTATTCAGGACGGTAGAGGGTACATGCAACTAAAGAGGTGAACTACGAGTATCCCAACCCTCATATATGGATTGGTTGTCACGCCAGTTAGGACCAATGTTATCAGAACCTGGCCGATCATCTAACCGACAGAACCCAAAATGTGAACCGGAAAAAAATCGGGAAAAAAACTGGTAGACAAAAAAATACATAAAATATTCATATTTTGTAAAAACAATATATATTCATGTGCATACATATGAATTCAAACCATTAATACACAAATATGCAAAGTTTCTCATATATATAGCAAGTACAGGTGCAAATAACCAAAATATCATCGAGTGCAATACATCATTGAAGTTTCGATCCAAAATACATCACTGAAGTTCTGAACCAAAATACATCATTGAAGTTTAGAACCAAAATTTGAGTTCTGTGGGTCCCCAGACGGTTTCCATAGGACATTGTACGGGCCAGACCGATTCCGTACAAAACCTGTCAAAACCGGTCGGTTCGACGGTTTTTGGCTCGGTTCTGGCCAGTTTTGGAAATTAAAGAAGGCCTTGTACGAGCTCAGAAGACACCCATGGGATAACACATACATGAGGAGCTTGAAGATCACCTAGAGTGATGAAGATCTTAACATTTGCTACAAGGTTGAAGATGAAAGCCTATAGAGGATGACAAGCTCACAGATGGGTGCGAGAAGAATTTTTGAAAAGGTTCAAGATAGAGGATCTTGGTATCCAGTGACCCTAGATGGATACATAAAATACTAGTAGCAGAGGAAGCTACTTGTCACTTCGGTACAAAATGTTTCAGTGCATAGAGTACGGAAGACAAAGGGAGAATGATGCTCCACTTCAGAGGGAGTGACTGCAGAAGATCCTGAGGTTCGACATGGTACGACAGGATGGACAACTTACTGATGGCTCTAGGATTTACTAAGAGTAAAGCGGATTCCAACCTTTACTTCAAGGTTGAAGGCGAAAGACCAGTGATGCTCCTGTTATATGTCGATGACTTGTTCCTGATAGAAAAGAGGAACTCATTAAAGTTGCAAGAAGGAGA
Organism: Pseudotsuga menziesii; assembly: GCA_001517045.1. Taxonomy (NCBI): domain Eukaryota; kingdom Viridiplantae; phylum Streptophyta; class Pinopsida; order Pinales; family Pinaceae; genus Pseudotsuga; species Pseudotsuga menziesii. The sequence goes on along the minus strand of LPNX010286218.1, from coordinate 281,947 downwards.
CTTGCTGCCGAGTTCGAGATGAAGGACTTGGATATGATGCACTACTTTCTAGCTAAGTCACCTGACACGGGGACACGGGGCACGAAGGACACGGGGATTCGAGGTGTCCGACACGGGCACGGTGACCCCGGAATCAGGACACGTAGGATACGTTTTATATACATATATATATTAAAATTTAAAAATATAGACATATAGATCCAAAAATATTTAGAAACTAGAACATTTACAAATATTCAATAGAAATTAGAATAAAAACACATTAATGATCATTGATTAGTATTACAGTT
>LPNX010286218.1:266163-279378 GCA_001517045.1 Pseudotsuga menziesii | reverse complement strand
TGGAAATTCGTGTCCGATTCGTGCTTGAGGTCGTGTCCCATATTAGGATTCGTCCGAAGATCGAATCCCTCTCGTGTCGGACACGAATCGTGTCCGATTCTTTCCCCACGGGACATGAGGGGGGGGTACAGCGAATCCGGTTTCTTAGCTTTCTAGGCATGGAGGTGTGGCAGAATGCGGATGGAATCTCCCTGGGACAAGGGAAGTAAACAGTAGAGATCTTGAAGAGGTTCAGGATGATGGACTGCAAGGCCATGGCCACACCTATGGCATCGAACCTGAAGCTATTGAGTGATGCTTCATCAGAGACGGTTGATGCCATGATGTATCGTCAGATGATTTGTTCCTTGATGTACTTGACGATTGCGAGACCAGATATTTGCTTTGTTGATTGCAAAGCATGCATTGAGGTACCTGAAGGGTATAGTTGATTATGGGCTCAAGTATGAGGCGAATCAGAACATTAAGCTGGAGGGTTATGTGGATTCGGATTGAGCAGGCAGTGCCATTGATAGGAAGAGCACTTCTTGGTGCAGCAGGAAGCAGTCCTGCGTGGCACTGAGTACAGTCGAGGCAAAATATGTTGCCACTTGCTATTTGGGAGGTAGTACGTTTCTTTTGAAAACTACTATTTGATTTGATTGATCTGACTTGCATTTTTGTATGATGCAGAGAGGAGCAGTGAAGCTCCAGTTTGTGATCCAGATCGAGACCTCTCGAAAGAGGGAGTTCTAGCATAGCTGGTGAGACAGGTTGTCTGAGCATAAATCCTGGCGAAGCTCGTAGGTTGCTCAGACGTAATTAGTCCTGTAGGTTGTCCTCGGATGTAATCGGTCCTGGCGAAGCTCGCAGGTTATCCTTGGACATAATCAACCCTGATGTGATTCTATGCTAGAAATGGCTAGAGTGAAGTTTGAGTACTTCAGGGAGAAGCTTGGTGTTCTCCAGATCGAGGTTCCTTCCAAGGGGAAGTGATGAGTCTGTGTGCCCTTCTGACATGGTGGAAGGCTGGGCTTCACATGGTCGGATGTAAGTGCAGAGCCTTTCTGACATGATGAGGTCGGATGTAAGTGCAGAGCCTTTCTGACATGATGAGGTCGGATGTAAGTGCAGAGCCTTTTTGACAAGATGAGGTCGGATGTAAGTGCAGAGCCTTTCTGACATGATGAGGTTGGATGTAAGTGCAGCCCTTTCTGACAAGATGAGGTCGGATGTAAGTGCAAAGCCTTTCTGACAAGATGAGGTCGGATGTGAGTGCTGGGCCTTTCTGACATGGGTTTTGGATGTGTTCCTCCCATGGTCAGATGTGAGTGTTGGGCGTGCCTTTCTGACATGGTTCTTAGATGTGTTCCTCCCATGGTCAGATGTAAGTGCTGGGTAGGCCTTTCTGACATGGTTCATTCCATGGTTAGATATAAGTGCTGAAGACGATGAAGGCCTACATGAAGGATAGGACTACAACCAGCATGAAAAAGGGCTGGTGTTATCACATATATAGTAGCCAGGCTACCATATTCTATTTTTCAGACACAGTACATTTTTCAGCCAGATCTCTTATATATGAGATGCTGAGATGAGCATGTTTTATGGATCATGATTATATTAGTGGACTATTGTACTCTCCCATGTCAGGACTGAGTCTCAGGACACTCAAATTTGAAGACCGATGTAGCCATTTATGTCATTTTTAGAGCAGTCATTGATGCCCAGTTTTATGTCAGTTCTTTCTCATTGGACAGATGGTGTCTCATATGGATTATATTGCATGGTTATGACTCAGCATTTTATATTGTGTTATGGTTATTATTGCTCTTATACTGATTCTTGTGACATTTATTAACTTGTGGTATCATGATCTGGCGATCATATTTATATGGACTTGGTTGTATATTGTACTATGCATTGATGTCCCTACTTAGACTTGGAAGTTCTTGATCTATACTCATTGGTTTTACCCTCCTTAGAGAGAATAGAGGTAGTCATTCTCACCATTGTTTTGGTTTGCTAGTGTTGGCTCCATCATTCATTGTCTTCACCCATCCATTACCTTCAAGTTTAGTTTTCAACCCGACTGACTTCTTGACTTATGGCATGGAGGATCTTTTTCCCCGCTAGAACTTTTGTTGGATAAGCATCCCTGTTTATATTGTGTCTCGGCTCTGAGTTGGTGACAAAACTTGCTTTTGGTAAGTTGGATAGTATGCCTAAATCATTCTGGTCGGTTGTCCCGATGTTTGGCACTGTGCAGAATTTCCGCTAGTCACTTGAGATGTTGTTGGCTAAAACTGAAAGCTCATGTACTACCTGTGGTGAAATTATTGAATATGCGCCCATGAAAAATGAAAATTATAAAACTGTATTTCTTAACATATGTAAAGAGGGCAAGAGCAATGAAGTGCTAAAATACTCCTTGAAGAGTATAAGAAAAGGTCCAAAAAGCAATGATAAAAAATACGCTTACCTTATAAAATATGTCTCGGATGAACGCTGCGATTAGCTGTGCTTTTAAGCATTGGTGAAGTCCCAAAAGTTCATATAGGCCAAAAAGGCCATGGAATAAAAATGATGGTCCTAATGAACTTGGATCAATCTTGATGTAGTCATGATGCCTAAAGTTGAATAAGCACTCTCTAAACCAGTGCTACAAACATCGCCGATATATCGGCAATCAATCTTGATGTAGTCATGATGCCTAAAGTTGAATAAGCACTCTCTAAACCAGTGCTACAAACATCGCCGATATATCGGCAACATCGCGATATATCGCGATGTCAACTCACTGGCGATATATCGGCAATATATCGCCCCGATATTTTCCCCGATTTTTTGGCGATTTTTTCCGATTTGATTGCGATATTTGCTGATTTTTTCTAATATATAGAGATATTTGCCGATTTTATCACAATATTTGCCGATTTTATCACAATATTTGCCGATTTTATGGCGATATTTGCCTATTTTTTCGAATATATAGTAATTTTTTGAATTTTTGTATTTTTTATTTTGCCGATATATTGCCGATGTTTGCCGACATTTTCGCCGATAAATCCGATAATTTCTTTTTGGACCCTCGGCGATATATTCGCCGACACGATATTTGTAACATTGCTCTAAACAACTCACCCATTTGTGAGGCACTGCCATCCCTTGTGTTGTTGTTTGTCTGACATTGGTTATAGTGAGTATTCCCTTTCCTTGTCCAAAGTGTCATGATGTTGAGTAGGAAGTCATCCTTTGCCTTAGCCTTGTCATTTCCACCTTTCACCTTTCACTAGTAAATTGGCTATAGCTATGAAGTGAGTATAGTCTTGAAAGTCTAAATTTGAGTAATAATGAATAAAGCCTTATATATGTATTGATTGATATACCGCCAGTGAAATGAATGCTACTTGTTGTGATTGTTACTTGAATGAGTTATAGAGCATGTCTTAACTTTTTTTAACACTTGCAGCAGATGGATATAGTCTGAGTTATTATTGGTGTCTGATTAGTTACAGATGGTTATATTGTTTATTGGATATGATTGATGATCAGATAGAGACCTATGAGGGGTATGAGTATACACCTTAGATGGATTTGGACTCTTTGACTGTAATGAGACAGTTTATTTCCAGTTTCGGGCACTTACAGATATGATCAGGCTCATTCTGCCTTTCTGATGCAGTTTTTCTTCACAGATTGATATTTTTGAGCAGGGAGATGTTTTAGTTGGATCTCCTAGGGCGTTGTATGGGCATAGGGGGTTGCAGCCACTTGTTTGTACCATAGTACCCCATCCCAGAGAGCTTAGTGGGCTCAGTTTGACAACGCAGGCACCCTTGGAGGTTGTTTTGGCAGGATCATGTTTCCCGAGGCAGATTAAAAATGATTAAATGGCTATTGAAGAAATTGATTTGGGCTACTGAGGCAAGGAAATGACATGGGATGAGTCATGATGATGAGAGGGATGTCCTCCACACCTTCTCCAACAGTTGCAGCTCCTGATTGGGCCGACATCTATTTTTGGGAATTTTTATATTATTTTCTGGAGCTCTTTTTGGAAGGCTCACGATTTCCTCAAGGAGACACAAAAGTCAAAGAATTAAATTATTATATTATTTTATTGTGCCATGGGGACACCCAGAGGGAGTTAGTCAAACACTCCTTGGATCCACCATGTGCTTCATTTATTTCTTGTTTAGTGGGTTACCTTATTCTGGGTGTTTAGTCCACTTTGGTAAATTATAGTTATATTGATCCATGTGTTGTATGTTGAGCTCATCTCAACCATTGATTATAACATTTCATCTTTTAATCTTAGCCACTCGTTTTGAAAGTGGTTAGGATTCGGTTATGATTGTGGTTCTCTCATTTCTATTTAAAGGAGAGAACTTCTCATTTGTATGGGGTCTTTGGCTCTTGGATCTAAATAATAGAAAGACTTTTTTTGTGGAATTTTTTTTGGATCTGCTTTGCATCTGATGTGCTCAAATGGTGATGAGCTAGTCTTCAGCTTCCTAGCATTGTGGAAATTCTCGTGAGATCTATATTTTTCGTGGCTATCATTGTTTTGTCTACAGGAGGGCGTTTTGGTTGGAGCGTTTTTGTAGGGGGACCTCAACTCGCTTGGTTCTCTTCGTCTTGGATCAGGGGGTTTTCATTAGTTTCATTGTGATCTATGATTACTTCATTTTATTGTCTTATAGCATTCAATGTCTTTATTTTGTATTAGCAAATCTGATATGGTTGACGTTTGCTCATGCAGGGTAGGGGGCGCATTGGTGGCTTGGAGCTTGCATATGCCATAGAAATCATGGAGATCTTTCAGAATTGATCGGGATAGCAAAGATCGTCACTGTTACAGACTTCTACAAGCATTTCCAGGTAAGATCCAGCAGGTAAGTCTCTTCTTTTTTAGATCTTATTCCATTGTACCTTGCTTTTCTTCAATTTTTTCTGAAAACTCCTAAAGCACTAAAAACCCTAAAAAATAATAAACTTGGGAATAGTCCGATCTTTTGCCAAACCATTTTTGGGTTTCATAGATCGAGCCTCCCCTTCATCAAATCAACTGAAACGCTGGTCAAATTCCTCACAGTTTGACCTAGATCTAATTTTTAAGCAAAAAACTGCATAACCCCCCACTGAAAAATTGACATGCTAGGGTTTTGAGTTTTTCTGAATTTTGACTTCGCGGACAGATAGATCGGGTCCTACACAGCCTAAATCAGCGCCAACGCTTTCCAATTGCTTGCCCATTTGACCTAGATCTGAAAAATTGACTGAAACTGCCCTAGCGCCCTCACTGAAAATTAGACTTTTCCGGAAGTGAGTTTTTTCTGAAATTCGACAAGATAGACAGATAGATCGGGTCCCGAGCATTCCAAAACACCCTCAACGCTGAGCTAGTTCTCTCCGGTTTTCCCTAGATCTAAAAAGTTGGTTTTTAGCCTCCTAGCCCCCCTCATCAGATTTTGACTTTTTTAGATCTGATTTTTCTATTGTTTTTTGATTTGGGCTTGTAGATTAGGTCACCCTGACCTCTTCTCTCCTTTAACGCTTGAGCCATTAGCCTCCAGGTAACCCTAGAATTGCAGATCTATCCTCCTAAGCCCTAGCGCTAGCCATCCATTGAGCTGGGTTTCCTGTACCTTAGCTTTTCCGGACCAACTACTTTCGGGGTTCGTAGATCAAGGTGTCTCCTAGGTGGGTTCTCTGAAACATTGGTTTACTGCTGACTCCATTTCCTAATGCACACAAGGCACTGATCTCCTAGCTAGCGCTAGCCCCAACTTGACCTCACTCCTATTCCTTTTGCCAACACCTACTGATAACTCAAGTCAGCTATCTTTCACTGAGATTGTCCCCTTGGTACTAGGTAGTCCCAACTCTGTTCTTGCTCACCCTGTCACAATTACGTTTCCCAAGACAGTGGTCATCTCCATCAGTTGCTAGTACCTTAACCCTAGAGCTACGGTTTCCATTTACCTTACACCTTAAGTATCCTGAAGCCCCATCTGATCTTCTTCTGGTGTCTAGGTGTGATCTCTCCTGTCGGGAGCAGATCTGGGTCTCCCCCATTGTTGTCTTGGGTTAGGATAACATAAAGTGAAGGCTGCCTTGATTGGTTTGACAACCATCCATTTGGGAGTCTAGTCAGTCGTGGTTCCACCCTTTAGTTTCTTGCCCCTCTACCATCCATCCTGTATCCACCTCACACAGGCAACTACAAGGCGGGTGATAACAACTGGCTCTGTAGAACTTCCTGTGACGAGTAGAACTGAGATAACACCAGTGATGATCCAGCAGTGATGATCCAGATCAAGTGATGATCCAGACTTGATGATGATCTAGTGACGATCCAGATCAAGTGATGATCCAGTGACGATCCAGATCAAGTGATGATCCATACTCGATGATGATCCAGTGACGATCCAGATCAAGTGATGATCCAGACTTGATGATGATCCAGTGATGCTCCAGATCTAGTGATGATCCAGACTTGATGATGATCCAGTGATGCTCCAGATCAAGTGATGATCCAGACTTGATGAAGATGACTTGACGATGATCCAGATGGTACAGAGAAGAAGACTTGTGCTGATAAATTGTGTCGAGAAAATACCTTCCTAGTTAAGAGAGAGTGTTGATGTATTTGTAACTTCGAAATGTATTCATTTGTATACCTTGTGTATTGTACCCCGATGTTCCTATCGGGAAGTATCTGTAATGTAAACAAGTCATGTAAAGTCATTGAGGTTAACCCTCCATTGTAAGTGGGGGCAACAGTCCCCACAATTGAGTTAAGGTTAACCCCCCTTGTTGATCGGAGGGCAAAGTCCCCACAGTTGTGGGGCACTGGGGTTATTAGACTCTTCTAGAGATGTCGGCCCTGGTAAGTAATTGTTAAGTGAGGCCGACTTGTTGGAGTGGACATTAAGTGAATGGAAGAATATAAATAGAGAGCGAGCGAGCCTTTCTATTTATCATACACACACTCACTCACTGGGGCGCATGAGTGAGAGAGGAAAAGCTCTCTCAAGTGAGAGAGAGAGAACAGCTGTTGGAGATCATCTTTTCTTTCTTTGGGTTTTACTGCTGCCATTGGTGCTCATTCTATCTCTGAGGAAGTTGCGGGGTTTTCTCCTTTATGGTTTCCCCGAGGAAAATTCTTTGTGTCTCTTGTCTCTTGTGATTATTGCTGTGCATGTTATTCTCTTAGATAAGATCCTAAGATCATATTGCTTAAATGATAAAAATCTAACAGTCCACTTGCGCGGGAGAAGAAATGATTTTATGCTTAGAGGATCTTGTCTGCCACTAATGTTCAGTTTCCATTGTGTTGTTGTTTGTCTTAAGTGCATCTCAACCTTCATCCCTAGGCCACATGGCCGATAAATGCTAGGTTGATCATTTGTTGTCGATGCAGAAGACAGTGAGATCTCCATAGCACCAAATCTCCATGGACCATTGCCATACATATCTCCTGCACCTATTCCTATCTTCGAAGCTTCCTTTGGGATAGGCCCATCTTCCAACCCTAAGTCTATACCAATCATAGGGGGGGAATTCTCTGCCCCCACCAACACCACTATCAACACCAGAAGATCCCATGCTTGTACCTCCTTGGTGGCCTCCACCTATAACTGTACTATGAGGACCTCCATTGCCCATCCCAAGTTCTGAAGCCACAGAAGTGCCTCTAGACCTTGAGATTGGAACTGTAGAAGATGGTCCCTCTTTTCTACCCTCTTCAAGCCTGGGCCGACGGTAAGGGTAGTCGTGGATTAGGTAATCTTGGGCCTGGCAAGCAAAAGAGGCATTTGAAAGGTTCAAATAATGAGATTTTTGTTGTCGGACTCCATTGGTTGTGCAAACTAATATGATCAGTGAGAGTTTTTGTTTTAGATCCACCTCAACACAAATTTTTAGGGATCCTTTGAAAGAGTTATGTCGGCCATTTGTAATTAGGATTTTACCATATTGATGGGAAAACAGATTAACAAACGAATGCATGTCCACAGGGAAGCTGGGAAACCCTATCCATAGTGGATAGTTGGCCTGACTATGATCCTCAGGGTTAAAATCAGTTCTCCGTGACTGCACAAAAGCCAAAGAGCCTGCAATGATCCAAGTGCCAAACTAAAGAACATGTCAAGTGACTGCATTAAAATTTAGCAAAAGGAAAATGTACTTTGCTCCCAATCCCTAGTAGGATCCAATGATATGCCTTTGGCTTCCCAGTTCAACAAAGTCCACTAGTTAAAGGTCTCCTCATTTTGCATTTGATGTAAAAGAATACAAAATTATCCCTTGGGATTCAAGATGCATGTGTCCTACTAGGTATCCCTTATTTTCTGCAAGGAAGAAGTTGAAATCGTCTTGATCGTCTAGGGGGGGAACCTCTGGTTGGACTGAGGATGAAACTGCTTCATCCTCAACCACATGCACTGTCTCAACTAGAGTCTCCTCATGCAAAGGTAACACCTCCCCCATAATCACTTCATCAGCCACTTGGTGTAGATATGCACCTATTCCCATAGGAGTCTCACATGCATGTAGAGTGTCAACCATCAAGGAGTCACTATCTGTGCTCTCTAAATCAAGAATCAAACTAATAACTGGACCTCCGAGCCCATGGAGATCTTTTTTTCCCTTTTCCAGCTCGAAAAACTTGGCATTCAGAGACTTGACTAGGGTTTTCGCCCCACCATCACCATTTGATTTAATGTGGATATAGTCTAGAGGCCGCTCTCTCAATTGACTTCATCGGTGATATACATTTTTAACACCCATTGGACGACCCCCCCTCAAATTGCTTAGGTGATCAAGAAAGAACCCATTGGGATTCGACATCACCTGACCATGATCCACCCCTGCTAGATCCTTATGCTCAATACCCTTCCATCCTTTGATTTGGAAACCCTCGAGTTGGATCTCCACCACCAAAACGTGTTGACCCCTCTTCCAATTCTGTCCTCCCTTTCCCATTCTGTGGCCTTGTCTTTCCTTGGTGTCCCTCATCCTCCTTTCCCATAGCGTTGTGGCTGTAATCTTTTCCAAAATTTGGCTCATGCGGGTTCCCTATCTCCCCAGCTTGACCTCCTTCACTATTGCAAGCCTCACCCTCCCCTCGCGCAAGCTATCCATCTCTAGAAATCTCTCGACCTTGGCCTTCTCCCTCATCGCCCAAGCGTCCATGACCCTGTCCCTCCCTGCCCGCACGCCCTCGATCTCTACATCCTCCCCAACCTCCCCGCTCACCCATCTCACCACCTCCCCACTTGCCCATTTCACCCCATAAAAATTCAATTGACTGTCTACTGCTCTTCTTCTTAGCACTTGCATCTCTTGCCTAGTCAAAATCAACAAAACCATGCAACATCAACTTACTATCTCTCACATATCTCAGGCCATAATTAACTGTTCCCTTAGAGTATCAGAGCATGTGCTTCACAACATTCCATTGAATCTGTCCGAGTTCAACCATGAAATGGCTCAAAGTATTTACTGCAAAACATATATCAAGCTTGATATTCACAAGATACATGATAGAACCAATCAATTTCCTATACACAAGGGGCTTCCAAATCTGAATCTAAATGAGCATGCAGCTTCAGATTTATAACCATAGCACTTGCATCTTCCGCTTAATCAAAATCAACAAAACCATGCAATACAACTCACTGTCTCTCACATATCTCAGTCCATAATTAACTGTTCCTTTAAAGTATCAAAGCATGTGCTTCACAATAATGATATAATCCATTGAATCTGTACGAGTTCAACCATGAGCTGGCTCAAAGTATTCACTGCAAACAGATATCTGGCTTGATATTCACAAGATACATGATATAACCAATCAATAGTCTATACACACAAGAGATACCAAATCTGAATCTAAATGACCATGCAACCTCAGATTTGTAACCATAGGAGTGCCCAAGGGCTTACAATCCAACATCTAAAATCTCCTTAAAATATGAACTGTGTACATCTTGTCTCTAAGGAAGGCCTCACTTGTACCCTACCAAACTTCTAGACCCCAAGAATATTGCACAAAGCCAAATGTCTCTCATCTCAAGTTCATGGGCCTACTTTGCCTTGCACAATGCAACTTGATGCCACATACATGACCAAGACAAGGAGATCCAATCTATCAAACAAACAATAAAAATTGGGATCTACATCAATCTTGGTGAAGCACAAATTTAGTAGGTTCTCATCAATCCTCGAGTATCAGGCACATGATCCCTACTTCAGCCCATAGGGGGCCTTATTTAATCTGCATACATGTCTTGCCCATGCACCTCAAAACCTCTCAGTTGATTAATGTATACTTCCTCCTCATCTAGACCATTCAAAAGTAGTTTTAATAACCACATGGCATTAAGACCAACCAAAAATTCATGCTAAAGACATGATGGTTCTTACGGAAATATACTTGGAAACTGGAGCATCAGTATCCTCATAGTCAATTGCCTCTCTCTAGGAGAATTATCTCGCTATGATCCTGGCCTTATACTTCTCTATGCCACCATCAACTACATGCTTTACCTTGTACAACCAGTTGGAATCAGTCATTGATTTCGCTACTGGTCTTGGTACAATCTCTTGGACATCAGTCTTCAAGATGCAACTAAGACCATACATGGGTATCTTGCCCATGCACCTCAATACCTCTCAGTTGATTAATGTATACTTCCTCCTCATCTAGACCATTCAAAAGTAGTTTTAATAACCATATGGCATTAAGACCAAGCAAAAATTCATGCTAAAGACATGATGGTTCTTACGGAAATATACTTGGAAACTGGAGCATCAGTATACCCTTGATACTAGAGGGTTCCAATCTAGTTCTCTTCTCATTAGGAATATGAATATACACAAGACAATGAAACACATGAAAGTGAGATACCTAAGTTTTCTCACCAATAAAAGCTTCTTTTAGTGTCTTGTCCTTCAAGATCCTACGACAATCCTTGTTCAGAATGTAGATAGTTGTACAACATGCATTTACCCAAAGACACATGAGCAGATCTAAATCATGAATCATAGCCTTTGTTGTCTCTATGATAGCCCTATTCTTCCTATCTGCAAACCTATTTTGCTGAGGGTTGTAACTTGTAAGGTATTGTCAACTTTCTCTTGATCCCTGCATCCCTGTGAAAGGAATCAGAATTCTTAGAGATGTACTGTCCTCCATTGTTAGATCTCAACACCTTAATCTTTTTCCTTGTTTGATTTTCAACAAGAGCTTTAAAGTTTTAATTAATGGAACTTATTGGAGGCTTCATCTTTGCTCTTCATAAATTAATTGTAGAGTTTCCTAGAGGGATTATTAATGAATGAAACTGATGGTGAATTTATGTCTCCGAAGGATGACTAGAATTTAAGGATTCACTAGATCATTATTTGTCAACCCAGGGTTCGTATTAGGCTTATGAGGCACTTGTACTATTTGCACATAGCAAGATGCTTAAGCTGGACTGGTTATTGTTCCTAGGATTTACCTATTAGTTTATTTATGTTTTTTATGATTTTATGTATGAATATATATGTCTCCGAAGGACGACTAGAGTTTAAAGATTCACTTTGTCAACCCAGGGCTTGTATAAGCTTATGAGACATTTGTACTATTTGCACATAGCAAGATGCTTAAGCTGGACTGATTATTGTTCCTAGGATTTACCTATTAGTTTATTTATGTTTTTTATGATTTCACACACACACACACACACATATATATATATATATATATATATATTTAAAGAGATTAAAGTTTCAATATATATACATATGGTTTATTTTATTATCTAACTTGAAATGTTTATATTGAAAGTTATATTAAAGTGAACTAAAGCTTTTTCAAACTCAAGAATAATAATTAAAATTCCAAAAGTGAAACATAACTATGTGATATATGAAACATAAAGAAGTAAACTAGAAAGTAAAGTAAACTATATATAATATATCATATAAAAGTAAAATATAAAATAAAGCATACTATAAAGTAAAGTAAACTATAAAGTGAAAACTCTATTAAACTACGAATTTTGGCATTCGACTATGCATGAGAGATTATACCAAAGTGTGATATCATCGCAAACTCACATCAATTAGACAAGTGTATTTGTAAGTGGAGCCAATATTTCATGTGACTGAGATTAAGTAATTTACAATATGGACTTATATAATTATACAATGCTGAAGTGAAATGAGAACAGAGTTAAACCATATGATACATCGTGGTTGAGAATTCCATATACAGCGGTAGACAAGTTTAAATACAAAGGTTTGTTAGGCTGAAGCTGCCTTGATAATTCAAAGGCCAAGTATAAATACAATAGTTGATCTTAATGCTCCAGTAATTGTTCAACATCCAGAGAGACTAATTGCTGTCAAACAGAGCGATCAATAGGGTTTGGTAAGAGCATAGTTTGAAAAATGGAATTGGGCTCAGAATCGGTTGAGGGTCAACTCCAAATCGAGATCGGAATCGGTAATGAATCGGTCATAAATCGGTCGATTTGAATTTAATGAATCAGTTTGCTCAAAAATACATAAATATTTAGATTTTAACGAAAAACAACATTTACAAGATTCTAATCCATGATTCTAAAGCATTAGAGAGAAAATATCCAAAGTATGCTCATGTATATACCATATAAGAGTAAATATTTCAAAATGGCACAAAGTGTACTGTGCAATACATATCTAGGAGACTGGAATTGGAACAAAATACATAATCGATGAGGCCTATAGGCTATATGGCCTGTAGAGTCCAACAAACAACATGATACATACTAACATAGTCAACTACATAATAGTGAGTGTGACTATTGACTACACAGTCAACTGTGTCTGTCATACATCGTCATTGATCAATCATCATGATCAAACTCAGCACCACTACTAGAACCGGAACTAGAACTAGAAGAAGAACCAAAAGGACTAGAAAATGCATCATGATTTGGCTCAATCTCAGGCTTCTCAGGCTCAATGTCATATGCTACTGGAGTAGTAGTATTGGGGTAAATGCATTAAGGTGGGTAACACTTTTTGATAAAATTTGGCGATGAAAACTTGATTTTTTATTCATGTGCTAGATAGAAGCCCTTGAAACACATATATGCCATGTGAATTTCGACTTGTAGTAAAAAATCAAATTGTAGAATATTATGTTGGCTTCCCAATGATATTTTAAAAAAAATATTCCGATGTCATTTAATGTGT
>LPNX010286218.1:247294-261453 GCA_001517045.1 Pseudotsuga menziesii | reverse complement strand
ATGAAGCAGGTGGAGAAATCACCCGATGTGGATGCCATTTGCTTGGACAATATTGATGTATTGTCCAAGTGGAGGGTGGAGGTTGAGTTACCTATCATGGAGGAAGAACCTGCATGGTTAGATGAGGAGCAGCAGCAGGGGCAGGAGGATGAGGAGGAGCAAGAGGAGGAACAGGAGGAGGCGGCGGACCGCTTTGACCTAGAGGACTTCTTGGAGGGTGATGTGGATTCATCAGCACCACCTTCTACAGTGGTCGATGCATCTACTCCCTTATTGGCACCGAGTCCCTCATTGGCACCTAGTAGTACAGGGCCAGGACCTTCTACTGTTAGGGGCAGGCCTGGCAAACAGCCCATTATATTTTCTCGTAAAAGGGGAAGAGGGCATTGATTTATATTTCAGAGACAGATAGTTAGCTACTAGTTTTGTGATGTCATTTTGTAATATCATATATGTATTGGACCATTGATTTCCCACTTTTGAGTACTATTGGACATCTATATTCAAACTTTCAGTATCGACTTTTATGTCTCATATTATATTTGGCATGCCTACATGATATCTATCAGTGTTTTTTCTATATTTATGTGTCAATGTATTTATTTGATGTCATTGTTGCTTTATATGCTTAAAATTATGAAAAAAATGAATATATTTTGTGTTTTTAAATATTTGCTGCGGTTTGCCGATTTTTTACGCCGATGTTGCCGAGAAGATGTTTTCTGGACCCTTGCCGATTTTTTGTCGATGCCGATGTTTTCTTCTATGATTTCCGTAACTTGTAAGACTAGAGGGAATCGCCTTGGGGATCAACTGAAGTTATATATTTCTTTTTGCATTGAACCTAGGAGAGCAATGATGCATGCAATTCAGTTGATGAGCTGAACTTAGGCGAGTTGTGTCCACTCGACCTGGATTCTCAAAACTACGATTTATCTATGATATAGATCTTCAGGACAGATATTTAATGCCTAGAGCCCAGGGCAGAATAGAACAGGACAATTAAGATAAAAATTAGTGTTAAATTCAGAGTCATATCACATAATTGTAGTTTTTTAAAATGAAAAATTATATATGAAGGAGCAAAGTATTTTTAGTACCTTTAGAGATGAAAATGTGAGCATGAAAAAAAAATATGACCTCATTTCCTTGGGTTATATCAATGTCCATTGTTTACTCTTCAAAATTGTTATTGTGCCACACATTTGTAGTTAATCTTGCTAGTAAATTATTGAATGACATTAGAAATTACATCAATAACACATGACTAATTCTTTTGGTGTTTCATAATGCTAAGAGTGGAGGAAAATAAATAAAGGAAAAGGTGTTATGGCGACTGTGGGATCCGAAAAACAAAAAGTATGGAAACTAAACATGATACTAATTCTCATTTCGACAAGAATTGAAAATGTTCAATAACGTGAATTCAAATGGGGATACAAAATACAAGGTGCCCAAGCATCTTTTGGAAGACTTCATTAAATGAAACTTTACATGATGCATATGAAAATACAATGTCATGATCAAGCTATGAGTTCGATCAAGGTCTCTAAAACCATCGAGCAAGCTTTTACACGTGTTTTTAAATACCTCTATTGAATGTTTATGTGCGGTTAGAGAAAAGCTTGATCAAGCTGGCAGCTTAATCGAGCTTTTCAAAACTTTAACTAAAAAAATATGCGAATGCCCATATTCGTGTGTGCACACGAATATGGACACCCAAAAATTTCTTTAATCAAAGTTTTTAAAATCTCGTATTGTTCATGGGAATAAGGTCTTCGAATTCAATTAAAATCAAACATAGAATTATATGATAAGAAAATTTAATAAAACATAATTTCAACTAGAAGAATGATACTTGTGGGTAATAGTACATACCTTGAAGAAGAAACAAGTAAAAGCATTACTACTGCCGCTTCCTCTAGATTTTATGTGTAGATATTAGTCGCGGAGTAATTGGAGTTATAGATGTGATCAATCATATCTATAACTTCAATTACTCTAAAATCCATATCTATGCAACAAACACAATTAATTAAATCATGGGTTTGTTTCCTATTTATAGTTATAACGATTAGAGATGCTTGTTATCACCAACCTTGTAGTTTCCTATGTGAGGTGGTTCCAGGATGGATAGTAGAGGGATACGCAACTAAGGAGGTGGAACCAAGATTGCCTAGACTCCCAAATGGATGGCTGTCACGCCAGGCAAGGCAACCTTCACTTTATGTTATCTAATCCCAAGACAACAAAGGGGGAGACCCGGATCTGCTCTCGATAGGAGAGATCGGACCTAGACACTAGATCAAATCAATTAGACTTGAGGTACGTAAGGTGTGAGGTAATTGGAGACCTTGGATCTATGGAAGGTGTCACCAAGTGTGCCAGGGCTTTGGATGAGGGTTTTAGACAAATGAGGGTTGATCCAAAGTGGAACACAGGTGACCTACGGGGGTAAGTATTAGATATAGGGTTGAGGTACTAGCAATTGGTGAAGATATCCGCTGCCTTGGGAAACATGACCAATGTAGGGAGGGCAAGGACAGTATTGGGGCTATCTAGTACCGATGGATAGACTCAATGATAGATGTGACAATATCAAAGATCCCAAGTCATCAGGGAAAAATCAAATTGCAAGAAGAAAAGGTCAAAGAGGGGTTAGCGCTAGGGCTAAAGATCAGTGCCTGTTGGACCTAGGGTAATGGAGTCAATATTTGCCCAACGTTGGAGTGGACCCACCTGGGAAATACCCTGATCTATGGATTCAGAAAGTTATTTGGCTGGAAAATTCAGTCTACAGGGGAAATCAGCAGTAAGGTGGCTAGCGCTAGGGTTTGGAGACGCAGATCCTCAGATCTAGGACAATATGGAGACCATCAGCTCAACGTTGGAGGGGAAATGGGATGGGGGTGACCTGATCTATAAACCCAAGTTGGAAAAATGCCAAAAAAATCGGATTTGGGAAAAAGTCAGAAAAATGATGAGAAGCGCTAGGGTCCTGGAAGACAGTTTCTCAGATTTAGGGCCACCTGTCAGCCTCTACCTCAGCGTTGGAGATGATTTGGAGTGAGGAAGACCCGATCTACAAACCCAAGTTGTTATTTTCCCAGAAAAATCAGATCTCGGAAAAAGTAAAAAATTTAGTGAGGGGCGCTAGGGTTTGAGAAGGCAGTTTCTCAGATCTAGGGAAAACCAGGCAGAATTAGCTCAGTGTTAGGGGTGAATTGGTGAGAGGGAGGCCCGATCTACAAAACCCAGCAGTGGTTTGTCCAGAGATCGAGCAATTTATTTTTTAGTATTTTTGGTTTTTTATTATTTATGGAATTTTAAATAAAATGAAGAAAAACATGTGTCAATGGGTTGAGATCCAGAAGAAAGGAACTAACCTGTAGATCTTACCTGGAAATCCTTGTAGATGCCTTGGAGGTGATGATCTCTGCTATCCCGATCAATTTGAGAAGACATGTGTGATTTCTAAGCCCAACGTTTTGCTCCAAGTGACCAATGCGCCCTCTCTCCTGCCCAACAAATGTCAACAATATCAGATTTTCCGTATCACGATAGAAAAGCAAGATCTATAGAAAAGTAATAAGATGTAATCATAGATCACAATGAAACTAATGAAAACCCCCGTATGCAATACGAAGCCAATCCAAGCGAGTTGAGGATCCCCTGAAAAAACGCCCAAGATGAAGTCGCCTTCCTGTAGACAATACAATGATCTCGAAAAAAATATAGATCTCACACAAATTTCCCGAATGCTAGGAAGCAAAAGATTTTCCAATCACCATCTAAGAACACCAGATGCAAAGGAGATCCAAAAAATATCCACAAGATTTTTTTTATATTAATCAGATCCAAGAGCCAAAGACCCCTTACAGATGAGAAGCTCTCTCCTTTAAATAGAAGTGAGAGAACCAAAATCCTAACCACTTTCAAAACAAGTGGCTAAGATTAAAAAATATAAATGTTTTAATCAATGGTTGAGATGAGCTCAACATACAATACATGGATCAATATAACCATAAAGTACCAAAGTGGACTAGATCACCCATAAAGAGGGTACCGCACTCAACAAGAAATAAATGAAGCACATGATGGGTCCATGGAGTGTTAACTAACTCCCTCTGGGTGCCCCATGGCACAATAAAATAATATAATATTTTAATTTTTTGACTTCGTGCCTCTTTGAGGAAATTGTGAATCTCCCAAAAGCTCCAGAAAATAATATAATCAATCAAGTGGCTGCACCCCCTATGCCCGATACAACGCCCTAGGAGATCCAATAAAAACATCTCCCTGCTCAGACACATCATCCTATGGAGCAAAACTACACCAGAAGGGTAAAATGAGCCTGACGATCTCTGCAAGTGCTTAGAACTGAAAATAAGCTCTCACTAAACTCAGAGAGTCCAAATCCATCTAGGGTGTATACTCATACCCTTTCTAGGTCTCTGCCTGATCATCAACAATATCCAATAGACAATATAATCACTTGTAAATGACCAGATACCAATAATATAACTCAGACTATCATCCATCTGCTGCAAGTGTTACACGGCTAAGACATGCTTTACAAATCATTTAAGTAACAATCATAACAAGTAGTAGTCACCTCACTGGAGGTACATCAACCAAATACATATATAGGGTTTTATTTATTATTACTCAGACCAGACTTTCAGGACTATACTCACTTCATAGTTGTAGTCAATTTGCTAGTGAAGGCTGAAGGCTGAAATTGACAAGGCTAGGGAAAATGATGACTACCAACTTAACATCATGACACTTTGGATATGGAAAGGGAATACTCACTATAACCACATGTCGGACAAACAACAACACAGGGAATGGCAGTGCCTCACAAATGGTTGAGTTGTTCAGAGAGTGCTTATTCAACTTAGGCATCATGTCTACATCAAGTTTGATCCAGGTTCATTAGGACCATCAATTTTATTTCCATGGCCTTTTTGGCCTATATGACCCTTTGGGACTTCACCGGTGCTTAAAAGCACAGCTAATCGCAGCTTTCATCTAGGACATATTCAAATTTATAAGTTCAACAATATTTGGATATAGCATGTATTTAACCATTGCTTTTGGGACCTTTTCTTATACCCTTCACGGGGTATTTAAGCATTTCATTGCTCTTTCCCTTTGCTCACATATGTTAAGAAACACAGTTTAGAATTTACATTTTCCATGGGCACATATATAAATATTTCCAATACAAGTAGTCCATGAGCTTTCAGTTTTAGCCAACAACATCTTAAGTGACCAGGGGGAGTTCTGCACAGTGTTGAACATCGGGACAACCGACCAGAATGATTTAGGCATACAATCCAACTCACCAAAGGCAAGTTATGTCACCAACTCAGAGCCGAGACACAATATAAACAAGGAGGTTTGTCCAACAACGGTTCTAGTGGGGAAAGGTCCTCCATGCCACAAGTCAAGTAGTAAGTCGGGTTAAAACAAAACTGAAAGGAAATGGATGGGTGGAGATAATGAACAATGAAGCCAACACTAGCAAGCCAGAGTATGGTGAGAACGACTACCTCTATTCTCCCTAGGGAAGGTAAAACCAATGAGTATAGATCGAGAACTTCCAAGTTTAAGTAGGGACATCAATACATAATACAAATACATCCAAGTCCATATATATATGACCCCCAGATCATGACACTAAATGCTAGTATATGTCACAAAGATGAGTATAAGAGCAATGATAACCATAACACAATATAATAAATGCCGAGTCATAACCATGCAAATAATCCATCTGAACCATCATTTGTTCAATGAGAAAATACTAAAACCAATCTAGGCATCACTAGATGCTTTGCAAATGACTAAATGGCTGCATCAGTCCTCGAATCTGAGTGTCCTGAGACTCAGTCCTGACATGGGAGAGTATAATAGTCCACTAACAAAATAATGATCCATCAAAACTGCTCATCTCAACATCTCATATGTAAGAGATCTGGCAGAAAAAATGTACTGTATCTGAAAAATAGAATATGGTAGCCTGGCTACTAGATATTTGATATCAATGCTTGATCGAGGTCTTCTTATACCCTCGATCGAGCTTTTCCTAAACCCTTGATCGAAGTCTTAAAACCTTGATCAAGGGTTTAAGAAGACCTCGATTGAGGGTTTAGGAAAAGCTCGATCGAGGTACGTTTTTTTTTGTTTTTGCTGAAATTGCCTTGCCAAAATTTGTAACCCACTCCATGGATGCACCCACTAGTTGAACGCCTACGTCGTCATCGACTATAAGTACGAGGTCCTAGTCGACTAGTGCTTTCCATGCTTGGGGATGGAATCTCGAGATCTATACCTGTATGAATTAATGGCATCAACAATAGAGGATCTACATCCAATGGGACCTCCAACAAGTCCTTCATCTCAATATCCAGATCAACACCAAACTTTGGCACTTGGGTCTTCACTACCCAATTTGAGGTTGGATCTATATCATCCAACACAATGGGATCCGTAATAGGTCTTTTGTTCATTAATTGGTTGCGCCTGAGTTGTAGGTTGTACTGCACAAAGACTAGATCATTTAACTGTTTATGCTCTAAATGGTTTCTCATCTTCGTGTGAATCCGCTCAAACAACGATCAATTGTGTTCACACCTAGAAAAGCTGCAGGTTTAACTCAAGACCCGAATTGAAAACTTCTACAATTGTTTAGTATGGTTACCAAATGCCTTCCACCATTGTGCTCCAAATGTAAAGAGTCAAGGCAGTTAATTCAACAAATTAGATTTTGAATTTGGCTAAGAATTGCGGTACTTACAATTTAAAGTTTAAAGTTTAAACTTCAAAGTTTAAAAACATAATTTAATAAAACAATGGAAATGTTTACCTAGCTGGTCCACCTCTCTTGCAATCTTAGCCACATTTTGTCCAAAGGTACCTGTGGCGGTGTTGAAAGAGATGATTTGCCGATGTATCTCCAATTGGTCTACCTCATTTGGGACCATGGGCTCAAGGAAAGAATACAATCCATCTGCTATCTCCCCTCTCGTATCTTGATCAATATGATCTCTTTAATGATACCTCGGGTTAAGAAAACACCCGGCTGCATGTATATAGCGATGGAGTTGATTGTTCCATCTACTATCATTAATCTCCCACACAGGCCACCCATACTTGGCTATTCTATCTTTGTATGCTGCCTTTATCTACTCCTTTGCTTGATCCATAGCTTCATAAATGTATCCCATGGCCAATTTCCCCCCATCCACCAACTGCAACACCTTAACAAGAGGCTCTGTAACCGCCACAACCTTTGCTGCTTTTTTTCAAAATGAAGAGCTTTTAATTCTCTTCTTGGTGTCTTTTACATCTTGTTTGCGGGCCCATTAATATGAATTCCATTCATCACTTGAAAAAATCTGCTCCAAGTCCTGTGCTTGGGAAAGGAGAGATTGCAACGTGAGGAAGTGAGTTGCAAATCTAGTAATTGTAGCCCTAACAAGCTCCCTGCCTTGTGTGTGTTTCCTCATCAAGCTCAATACCCAACTGTGGTTGTAGATGTATTTGGTGATGCTTTTGGCATGCTCTATAGCGTCCTTGATCCAATCCTATTTGCATATGTCCTCAAGCATGAGGTCTATGCAATGTGTCACACATGGAGTCCAGAATATGGTTTTATGTTTTTCCTCTTACATCTTACCAACAAGAACATAGTTAGAGGCATTATCTGTGATGATTTGCACAACATTAGTTGCCCCCACATCCTCAACAACCTCATCCAAAAGACGAATTAACAGATTTGCATCTTTCACCTGATTAGATGCATCACATGATTTCAAAAACATGGTTCCCCGTGGGCAAGAGACAAGAAAGTTTATGAGGGTCCCCCTCTAATTAAGTATCCAAAACACCTGCTAACCTACTTATTTCCCATAGGTTCGAGCGGGTATTGCATGAGAGGGAATTAACTGAGGGCATTTGATACTTAGAGCAGAACAAGACATTCATTCAGTGTCAAGTCATCAATCGGATAAAAGAAGCCTTATTTCTTTAGGCTTAAAAGTCAACAGCAAATTAGAATTGCATGCATGCAAATGCGAAGCATAAAACCTAAGAGTTACATGCGAACCCTAAAAGCGCATGAAGTTCTATTTAAGAGGGTGATTACACTAAAGAGGGTATCTATTATTATTGTTGATTGATTTTGGAGTTTCGAGCAGCAGCACAGCGTGTGGCTGCTACAGTTGGGGTTGGAGACGGTGTCTTCAGCTAGCGAGAGTTCGATAGTGAGATATCTGCCCTAGTCTCTTATTGGGGTAGATCATCCAAGTCTATCCACAACATTCATCATATACTTCAGTATTAAGGAGATCCAACACATTTCGATTGGTAGATCCACGTTTTGCAGCCGAAAGTAGCGGGGAAACCACAGAAGGATTCGCTGGGACCACAAAACCCAGTCTTTCCTCTGCATGTCAGCTTCCTCTTTCTTAGCAGGCCTATCCTACAACATACAGTGATTATCAGCCATCAATTTGCTCATCTGGAGAAGCTATCAACAAACAGAGAACTAGGGGGACGTGAGCAGCAGAACCACAGATCAATTCGCTAGGGCACTTAGAGGCTGCCAAACCTCGACATGTGACACTCTATCTCTCCGGCATCAACAGACGGACAAGCCCACGAAGTTTCAACCTGATCTGACCTCTCCTCCTACAAAAACATCACCTTCAGTTTGGAGGGTGCTTACGGTACTGCGGGGTGGTAACACCAGAGAAAAGGAGCACTACTAGCCCACCTATCTGGATCTCTGTGCATGCAGCTATCTTTGGAGTCATTATCAGCCTGAATATTAGTGGTAAGTGTTAATTTCTCTCTGCAAATCCTAACCCTAATTCAGCTATATTTTAGGGCATTTTTGCATGGCAAGTTTGCATGCCCAGTTATTTCGTATTTTTGTATGAGATTGAGTGTGCAAGTCAGCACTATAATAGAACATTAGAGAATATCAGTATTTGGGATATTACAGTAGTATCAGAGCATGTTCCTTTCCAGTTGTGGGCTTGAACATGAGAAGTAGATGAACACAGAAGATGACACTTTTGTAACCTATAGGAGAAGGAGGAGTAGGTACATGGAGGAATTTGAGGATATCAAACTAGAAGATACCAACTCAGACATGGACCCAACAGGTATACACTCTGACAGGAGAAAAGGAACGAGAAAAGGTGAGGATAGAATGGAGTTTCGCAGCCTAGTAAGCGCATTGCAAGACTTAGCCAAAGGGAAAAAGGATGTACTTAATGCAATCCACAGATTATCGGCGAAACCACAACCAGGTAATAATAGTACACTTCTCTCACCGGTAGATAGAGAGTCTACAAGAAGTAGTGGGAAACATGCATACACCAATATGTAGAACACACCCCACATATATAACAGACCTTCCAGCAGGCCTACTATGCCTCACTTCTTGGCAGATGTAGTAGCAGGTCCAGTCATGTAGGTAGAGCCTAGTGAACCCTTTGGGGTCTATTTGCAGGAATACAGGGACTTAGGGGATGAGTTTCATGCAACCATGTCTTTTTCGGATTTTTGCAACATGAAGAGTAGGAATAGGCCCAAGAATTTTTTCACATCCCCTCCCATCCACCAGAGAGAGAACGTGACCATGGTGCTATCTAATCCGGGCAGTCTAGCCCCATGAACGTAAGCATAAAAAATGCATTGAACTTAAACATACACATATGCATAAATTATGAACATACAGCGGAAGCAAAATTTATTCATTCATAGCATTTAACATGTTCATATTAACACATATACAGTTGCAGAGATAAAATAGACAATAATACTTATCTTGGAAGAAGCTTGTCCCCCAACCAGCTATGTCGCTGCAATGTTCCACCCAACCATAGGCCAGTGTGCTCATCAATCACTCAGTAGCATTGCCACCCTCGAGCTGGACATGATTCCCACAAGGAATAAGGGAACACTAGCAGACTCACACACAACCAAGGATACAACAAAAACTTAGCCAAGCCAACACAGTTGGGTTTATCAGGCTGCAAAGGAGCTGGAAAGGCTGACTGCTAAGCTATTGAGCTCAACCCCAGAGCTCTGGACATCTGCACCAGATCTAGCCTGACTTCTAAAACATCTACACACCCAACACAAGGAAACATCCTCTTCTCTGCTACACAGTCCCTTAGGCTATGCCTTCCCTTCCAGTGCAATTCAGGATGTGCAAAGAAGAAAACCAACCCCCTAGATCTGTCTGTGAGGTTCCTTCTCACACTAGGTTTTTCAAGCTAGTTAGACCCCATTTCCACTCCCAAACCAGTTCAGAGACCAAACAAAAGATGCATACACAACAATTACAGTTTTGGGATTGAAGGAAAACATCACAGAGGTCAAAATCGGAAATGGCAATTGAGTAAAACAACCTAGCCTGTGCAATTTGTTTCCCAAAAACGATCTATGGCTTCACGTGGGCCAAAACGATTCCCTCAGTCCTTGAAATTGTGGGTCTGTCCCCCCCATTGGACGTGCAACACTGAAACATGAAAATCCCAAACGTGGGGATGTGAAAACAACCCAAAACGTGAAGGATAAAAACCCAGGAGGGTTCAGCTACGTGGGAGCTCAACGTGAATGAAGGATGGATGATAAAAAACATCTAGCAGCTCTCCAAAAAAACACGAGGGAAGATGAAAACGTGAATGCCTGAGGGAATGGGCATACGTTTTTGGGTTTTTTTACTTTCCCAAAGAGTCAAAACGCGTTTCTAAAAAATGGGTGCTCTGCCCAATTCGAATTTGGGTTGCCATACCTTGCCCATCCCATGCAATAACCAACTCAACCAATTTTTGGCAGTAATAAATGATTGGGTGAATAAGACAAGAAAGGTAGTTGACAGTTTGATGGGTTCTCCCTTTGACATTTGGCTTTTCCCCATTGGCCCAAAGGTTTGAATATTCCCCCCCCCCCTTATCCTTAGGAAATCATGCCCCTAGCTCATTATTTGTTGCATTGACATAGCTGGTTGTGGGTTTTTAATTAAATTGCATATTTACATGATGTCCAAAATTATAATGTGTCGGCTAAACAAAATACCATCGGCAACAATTTTAATTGCCGAAACATAAAACGCTAAATCGATGATGGGGCTTTTGCCTTTAGCTCCACACCACGATTAATTACAATATATACATCATATACATTTAATGCAAATAGGGTCAAAACCAGGGTGTTACATTCCCCTCCCCCTTCAACAGCACTATCCTCGGCGCTTTACAAAATTGAACAAAAATGCTACACTGCTATTGCCCTCAGTGCTCCGCAGAATTGAACAAAAACGGATGTGCCAATCGCATGGCATCCTCTAGCTCCCATGTAGCCTCTTCAGGATTGTAGTGCTCCCATTGCACCTTTACCTGCCCTATGGCTTGGTTCTGGAGCATGGTGACCTTCCTGTCGAGGATGCGCATGGGCTTGATTTGGAACTCTCTCTCGGGTTCCACCTGAATCACATCCCAATTTATCACATGGTTAGGATCATGTACATATTTCTTAAGCAAGGAAACATGAAAAAAATTATGAGCTTTAGTGATAGCAGGCAATGCAAGTCTATATGCAACTGGCCCTATTCTTTCAAGCACTTCAAACGACCCACAATATCTAGGTGACAGCTTGGCACAAATTCTAAGCTTCAAGGAACTCTTCCTTCTCCTCACTCTGAGGTAAACATGGTCCCAACACTCAACTCCTTGTTCACCATATGATTATCTGCATAGCTTTTCTGTTTGTCTTGGGCTGCTTTCAGATTCTGCCTAATCTTTACAACCTCCTGCTCCATCTCCTTGAGCAATTCTAGACCAAGCACAATCCTGTTCACTAGATTATCCCAAGTCATTGGTGTCCTACACCTCCTTCCATACAAAGCTTCATATGGACTCATCCCCAAGGATGCTTGTTGTCCATTGTTATAAGCAAACTCTACCAAGTGTAAATAATCTTCCCACTTGGTTGATTTATCCATCACATACATGCGAAGCATGTCTTCGAGTACCTGATTCGCTCTCTCTGTCTGACCATCAGTCTGAGGATGGTAGGCAGTGCTGAAGTTTAGCTTTGTACCCAAATTTGCAAACAAACCCTTCCAGAAATTGGAAGTGAACTTGACATCTTTGTCAGAGACTATTGCCTTAGGCAATCCATGCAATTTGAAAAATCTCCTTCATGAAGATCTTTGCAATGTCATCAGTCTTATGCGTAGACTTAACCGGTATAAAATGTGTTTCCTTTGTCAACTTGTCCACCACAACCATGATGGAATCATGTTGTCTAGTCATTGGCAATCTGTAATAAAATCCATGGAAATAACTTCCCATTTCCATTCTGGAACTGGCAAAGGCTACAACAAACCTGCTGTGTGTTGATGCTCAACCTTCACTTGCTGACATTTCATGCATCTTGAAATATATTTAGCCATGTCCTTTTTCATTCCTGGCCAAAAATACTGCTTTCTAGTTGTAGCAATTGTCTTCTGATATCCTGGGTGACTAGAATATGGATCTTGATGAATCTCATCCATAACAACTCTCCTCAAATCTGCTACATTTGGAATATAAATTATGTTCTTCTAGGTAAGAAGTCCATCTTCTTCCAATGTATATCCCTCATACTTCTTCTCAAGACTTTGTTGCTGCAACTTGTCTTTTACTTGCTCATACAATTCATCTCCAGCAGTATGATTAACAATCTGCTGTCTCAAATTTGATTGACAAATACTAAGAGATGCCACATGTATTTCCTGCACCTTCCTGCTGAGTGTATCAACTACCTTATTCTCTTTTCCTTTTATGTGTTTGATTTCAAAATCAAACTCACATAAAAACTCCAGCCATCTAGCTTGCCTAGCATTTAATGTTGGATGATCAAACAAGTACTTCAGACCACAATGGTCTGTCCTTAGCTCAAATCTTCTGCCCATCAAGTAATGCCTCCACATCTTGAGAGCATGTACTATGGATGCAAGTTCCAAATCATGAGGGGCATAGTTATTCTCATGCTCCTTCAACTTTCTTGACTCATAACATATCACGTGGTTGTCTTGCATAAGGACTCCTCCAAGCCCTTGACCACATGCATCAGTACACACCACAAAATCTTTTTCTGGGTCGGCATTCTTCAAGACTAGTGCACTTGTGAGAAGATTCTTGAATTGTTGGAAGCTTTCTTCACATCTTGGTGTCCATTCAAACTTTATTCCCTTCTTTTGGAAAGAAGTGACTGGATGTGCAACCTTGAAGAATCCTTCAATGAATCTCATGTAGTATCCTGCAAGTCCCATAAAAGATCTTACATTTGTCACATTTCTTGGAATAGGCCAATTCATAATGGCCTCAATTTTCTCAAGGTCTATAGACATGCTCTTATCTGATATAATGTGACCCAAATAATGAATCCTATCTTTATAGAAGTCACACTTGCTCAACTTGGCATACAACTTATGCTCCTTAAGCAATTGCAATGTCAATCTCAGATGTTCTTCATGCTCTTCCTCATTCTTAGAATAAATAAGAATGTCATCAAGGAAAACAAGAACAAACTTGTCTAAATACCTGCTGAAGACACTATTTATAAGGCACATAATTGTAGTTGGTGCATTTGTGAGACCAAATGGTACCACTACAAACTCATAATGTCCATACCATAGTATTAAAAATCATCCAAACCGGAATCGGAACCGGCTGGTTCACCGGTTCGGAACCAAACCAGGTCAAACCGGTCGGTTAACCGGATTGGGGACCGGTTAGTTACCGAATCGGCCGGTTTGGTACCAAACCGGTCCGGTTCGGTAACTAACTGGTCCAACTGGCCGGTTTCGAGCCTGATCGGTCCGGTTTGGAAAATGCCAATTTTTTTTCATTTTTTACTTTGATTATTTTATTTTTAAAATTTTAACTAACCTATTCCCTACCCTAGGTCCTAACCCATCCCATTCCCTAACCTAACTACCCAACACAACTACAAAATAAGACTACCGGTCGATATCATTACCTTTGTCTTGTTTGAAAGTTGAAACTTGAAAGTTTGAAACCGTGGAGCAAGGAGTTGGATTCTAGACGGGGTTTGAGTCTTGACTCATTTTATTCTTGAGGTGTGAC
>LPNX010286218.1:190437-244637 GCA_001517045.1 Pseudotsuga menziesii | reverse complement strand
ATGGATTGTATTCTTGCCTTGAGCGCATGGTCCCAAATGAGGCGGACCAATTGGAGATACATCGACAGATCAACTCTTTCACCGCCGCCATAGGTACCTTTAGCAATAATGTTGCTAAGATTTCAAGAGAGGAAGACCAACCAGGTAAACATTTTCATTGTTTGATTAACTTATGTTTTTAAAGTTTAAAGTTATTAACTACCTTGAATTAAGTTTAAAATTTAAATTGTTGAATTAAGTTATCAACTACCTTGACTCTTCATATTTGCAGCACAATGGTGGCAGGCATTTGGTAACCATACTAAACTATTGCAAAGGTTTGCAATATGGGTCCTGAGTCAAACTTGCAACTCTTTTGGGTGTGAGCGCAATTGGTCTTTGTTTGAGTGGATTCACACAAAGAAGAGAAACCGTTTAGAGCAAAAACGGTTAAACGATCTAGTCTTTGTGCAGTACAACCTCCGACTCAGGCGCAACCAATTGATGAGCAAAAGACCTGATACGGATCCCGTTGTGTTGGATGATATAGATCCAAACTCAGAATGGGTAGTGGAGACCCAACCGCCAGAGTTTGGTGATGACATAGATGTTGAGCTGGAGGACTTGCTGGATGTTCCGTTGGATGCAGATCCTTTACCGCCGATGCCATCAGTTCATACAGGTGTAGATGCTGAGACAGCAGTGCCAGGCATGGCAGGCACTAGCCGATTAGGACCTCGTACTTATAGTCGTCGACGACGTCGACATTCAGCCAGTACTACTACTTCATTAGCATATGACTTTGATCCTGAGGAGCCCGAGACTGAGCCAGATCATGATGCATTTGCTAGTCCTTTTGGTTCTTCTTCTAGTTCTAGTTCTAGCAGTGGTGCTGAGTTTGATGATGATCATTGATGATGTATTATCATTTATGTAGTTGATTATGTAGCATGTTTTTTGGACTCTCCAGGCCATATAGCCTTTACTATATAGGGCCTAGCCGCCTTGGCCTCATGGATTATGTATTTTGTTCTAGTATCCTAGATATGTTACATGTATTATCATTTATGTATTGCACAGAGTACAGTCACAAACTTCAGATTACAGTGCACTTTGTGCCATTTTGATATATTGACTCTTATATGGTATATACATGAGCAGATTTTGGTTAATTTGTCTTCAATGCCTTAGAATCATGGATTATAATCTTGAAAATGTTGTTTTCCTTTAAAATTTAAATATTTGATGTATTTTTTAGCAAACCGATTCATTAAATTCAAATCGGCCGATTTATGACCGATTCATTACCGATTCCGATTCCGATTCCAAGTTGACCCTCGACCGATTCTGAGTCCGATTCCGATTTTTAAAACTATGGTCCATACCTTGTCCTGAAGGTTTTCTTATGAATGTCTTCATCCTTGATTCTCACCTGATAGTAACCAAACCTCAAGTCAATCTTAGAAAATACCCTTGCTCCTCTCATTTGATCAAAGAGGTCATCAATCTTAGGCAAAGGATATTTGTTCTTCATAGTGACTTTGTTCAGCTGTCTGTAATCAATACACAACCTGAGTTTACCATCTTTCTTCTTCACAAACAACACTGGTGCTCCCTAGGGAGACACACTCGGCCTGATGTACTTCTTCTCCAACAACTCTTGCAGTTACATCTTCAACTCTAGCATTTATGGTGTACTCATTCTGTAGGGTGTCTTGGACACTGGTGCTGCTCCTGGCACAAGTTCAATTTTGAAATCAATGTCTCTCTTTGGAGGAAGCCCTGGAATCTCATCAGGAAACACATCCCTGAATTCCTGCAACACATGAAAGTCCTCCAACCTAGGAGTTTCATTCTCTGTTGCCTCCAAAATATGAGTTGCATACAATTGACAATCTTTCCTACAGAACTTCTTCAACTGCATTGCTGAAATCTGCCTCACAGAAATCACCTTTGGAATGCCTCTTACAACTCTTGGGTTCTCTTCTTCATCCATGCATTCAAAAGTCTTATTATAACAGTCAAGCTTTACTTTGTGAGCTTTTAACCAATCCATTCCAATGAGAACATCATAGGAACCAAGTGGTAAAACATTCAGATCTACACAAGTGACCAACCCATTCATAACCAATGGACATTTCTCTACCACTTCACTAACCTTTCTCTTAGTTCCAGTGGCTAGCTGAACTAACCAAGATTTGCTATGCTTTACTTTCTTAAAAGCACAAATCTCCACTACTCTAGGAGTAATGTAACTGTGAGTAGAACTAGGGTTAGTCAAAATAGAAATAGATTGCTCAACAGTCTTACCTGCAACTTCAACCACAGTTGACTGGTGATCTGCCTGGCGGTCCTCAAGTGCTGCATAAATCCTAGGGACGACCCTTGCTACTTGACCCACTGTTTCTGCTTCTTGAATATTGTAAGCTGGCCTTGCATTCTCATTCTCAAGTGGGAAATTCCTGCGCATGTGGGGTCCTCCACATTTCCAACATTGGAGTGGTTCTCTGTTTTGTTGTGGTTCTCTGGGTTTTTCTCCCACCACTCTGGCTGGCTGCTTCTGCTGATTCTTGAAGTTAGAAGGTTTGAAACCTTTCTTCCTTTGGTCAGACTTCTCATTCTTTTTGTCCTTCCATGGCTTATGATAATCAGGTTTTCCTTTGCTTTGCTCATAGCAATACTTAGCTTTGCTTATTGCTTCTTCAAGAGTTCTAGGTTCATTAAACTCAATTCTGTCTTTGTAAAACTGAGGCAATCCACTCAGGAAACGCTGGATTTTCACTTTTTCATCTTTGATGTACCTGACATACCTCAATAGCTCCAAGAACTTGTTTGCATACTCTTCCATGGTCTGCTGTCTCAATCTTAGTTCATGGAATTCTTTGATCTTATCATCATAGTACCTGTCAGAGAGGTACTTCTGCTTGAAATACTTCTGGAACTGTTTCCACACAATCCTCCTTTCATTAATCTTTTTCACTTGCCTGAAGTGCTCCCACCATATGGATGCTCGTCCAGTCAAATTGAAGATGACTACCCTAGCCTTCATATTTCCAGAGTAATCTTGGACTTGGAAATATTTTCTCATTCCTAGAAGCCAAGCTTCAGCTTCTTGTCCATTCTTTACCTCACCATTGAAGGTAGGCGGCCTTGCCTTCTTAAACTCATCACGTGAATGGTTCTGGTAACTCCTCTTCCTCTCATTCTTGTAAGAAGAAGAACTTGAACCACCAGTGGATCCTTCAGAGTCAGATGACCCACTAGGAGATCTCTTTCTTCTTCTAGCAGTGCTTTTACTTCCTTCTGGTCTTATTGTTCGGTCCCCAGAGTTCATCCGCCTCTGGATGTCTGTCAAACTCTACAACATGGCTGCATTCAGCTGATTCTGCTCCTCCTAAGCCTTAACCAATCTTTCATTATCTGCCCTGTAACTTTGCATCTCCACCCTTAGGCTTCTCATGGTGGCTGCAAAATCTAGGGGAGTCTCTTGCAATCTTCTCCCATTTGACTCTGTCTCAGCATTCCCCACATGGATGTTTTCTCCCATAACATCTTCTTCATGTTCATAGGGATTCTGTGCATCATTCATGCTGAAGGTTCTTATGGTTGAACCACAACTCACTTTACTGAACTGCATTATCTGGAATGTTTCCCGTGGAAGGTGACTATAATTCTGCAAAATGTGTTAATAAACAAAATTTGTTAGCTGCATAACATTCACATGAATCATACAGTACTTACCTGCTTTTGGAAAATTCCTATATTGACAACTTGGTCAAATCATAGAATTTTCTTTTCACCGAAAACGATTGTTTGAAGGGGATGACGGGGGTTAAGGGGGCTTGGCCTCTTTTTTTTTGTAAATATTTCGATTTCACGCAATCTGGCGCATAAATACGCTGCCATTTTTCCATCTTTCTGGCCCCTGCAGATCTCACTGAAAACCTACCAAGAATCCATGTTCAAGAATCCATGTTTCGGCGCAATTTTCAGTTTTCCCTGATCGACGAAACTCAGCCGACGTGTTGGCTGAAACGCCACAAGTTTTTCAATATATCGGCTCCATTTTCCTTTTCCTTTTGACATGTCGACGAAATTTCCCAATTTTGCCTGATACGCGTCGGCAAACTTCACCCGATTCCTTCCGACGTCTCCTACCGCTACGTCAGGAAGATTTTCGACTTTCATCCATCCCTCTGTCGAATTTTTTTTTGACTTTTATCGGCTGCGGGCCTTCTGCCGTAGCAGAAAAATGTCCAACTTTCTTCTGATTGGCAACTTGCCAAAACCGCCGCCGTTGCGGAAAAATTCTGAAGTTTCTTCCGCTCAACTTCCACCCGCCGTTGCGGCTCCAATCTCAACTTCCACCCGTTGCGTATCGGCTCTTCTTCGACTAACTTCAAACGACATGTGTCGACTCAACTTCAATTAACCGAGCCGGCACAGACTTAAAGCACTTAGAATTTTTTTTTGAATATTTTTCTTCCTCTGCCTTCTTGTCGGCTCCATTCCTCCCTTCTCGCCGATGTCGTCGACAAAATGCTGCCGACTACCCCAACACGCCTCGACTGCATTCCCTGTCAGATCCCTCTTGCCAACGCAGCTGTCAAATCAGCTCGTCTTTAGCTTTCTCAGCCGCCACAAAAAGGAATGCTCAGCACTTGAAAAATCTGAGTTTTTCCTGCTGTTGTTAGCTTCTTCTCGCTAAACACAGGATCCTTCATGGCCCATTGAGGCCCAAAGCTGCAACATGAACTCTGATACCACATCGTCACATCCCCTCCTATCCACCAGAGAGAGAACGCGACCCCCACACCGTCACGTCCCCTCCTATCCACCAGAGAGAGAGAGCGCGACCATGGTGCTATCTAATCCGAGCAGTTTAGCCCCATGAACGTAAATATAAAAAATGCATTGAACTTAAACATACACAGATGCATAAGTTATGAACATACAACAGAAGCAAAATTCATTCATTCACAACATTTAACATGTTCATGTTAATTCATAAACACATACAGTTGTAGAGATAAATAGACAAGAATACTTATCTTGGAAGAAGCTTGTTCTGCAACTAGCTATGTCGCTACAACGTTCCACCCAACCATAGGCCAGTGTGCTCAACAATTACTCAACAGCACTGCCACCCACGAGATGGACATGATTCCCACAAGGAATAAAGGAACACTAGTAGATTCACACACAGCCAAGGATAAGGGGGCGCACTTGCTAAAGGATGAGCTTGATAGCTTGGTGTAATGCCCCCCTCTAATTAAGCATCCAAAACACCCGCTAACCTACTTAATTCCCATAGGTTCGAGCGGGTACTACATGAGAGGGAATTGACTGAGGGCATTTGATACTTCGAGCAGAACAAGACATTCATTCAGTGTCAAGTCATCAGTCGGATAAAAGAAGCCTTATTTCTTTAGGCTTAAAAGTCAACAGCAAATTAGAATTACATGCATGCAAATGCGAAGCATAAAACTTAAAAGTGACATGTGAACCCTAAAAGCGCATGAAGTTCTATTTAAGAGGGTGATTAGATTAAAGAGGGTATCTATTATTATTGTTGATTGATTTTGGAGTTTTGAGCAACAGGACAGCGTGCGGCCGCGACAGTTGGGGTTGGAGACGATGTCTTCAGAAGGCAGTGAGGTATTTTCCCTAGTCTCTTATTAGGATAGATCATCTAGGTTTATACACAATATTTATCATATACTTCAGTATTCGGAGATCTAGCACATTTCGATTGGTAGATCCACGTTTTGCAGCCGGAAGTAGCGGGGAAACCACATAAGGATTCGCTGGGACCACAAAACCCAGTCTTTCCTCTGCATGTTAGCTTCCTCTTTCTCAGCAGTCCTATCCTACGACATACAGTGATTATCAGCCATCTGTTTACTCATCTAGAGCAGCTATCAGCAAACAGAGAGATAGGGAGACGTGAGCAACAAAACCACAGATCAATTCGCTAGGGCACTTAGAGGATGCCAAACCTCTGCATGTGACAGTCTATCTCTCCGACATCAACAGACGGACAAGCCCATGAAGTTTCAGCCTGATCTGACCTCTCCTACAAAAACATCACCTTCAGTCTGGAGGGTGCTTACGGTACTGCGGGGCGGTAACACCAGAGAAAAGGAGCACTACTAGCCCACCTATCCAGATCTTTATGCATGCAGCTATCTCTGGAGTCATTATCAGCCTGAATATCAGTGGTAAGTGTTAATTTCTCTCTGCAAACCCTAACCCTAATTCAGCTACATTTCTCAGGGCATTTTTGCATGGCAAGTTTGCATGCCCAGTTATTTCGTATTTTTGTATGAGATTGAGTGTGCGAGTTTGCACTACAATAGAACATTAGAGAATATCAGTATTTGGGATATTACATCATCACCCAACACCTCATGAATGTTGGCCTCCTGCTCCTAAATTTTGTCGAACGCCATTTTGTTCAAGATCATATGTCTAGATGCTCCACTATCCACAAACTACCTAAAACCAAAGACAATGTTAGTGGAATGCACGAAACCATGGAGAGGGATTTATTGAGCTTGGATGTTAATTAATCTGCTCCGGTTGAAGCTTTTGCACTCCTTGCAAATTGCTTCTATTGTTGCTTTCCCTTTCCCTTCTTCTCAGGACACCGAGATGCATAGTGGCCCATCTTGTGGCATTGGAAACATTTCACGTGACTCAAGTCTTTCCTACCCTAGTTTGAAGAACTTGAATCTTCTTTACCCTTCTTACCCCTCCCGAGTCCTCCTTTCTTATCACCTTTCCCCTTTTTCTCAGTGAGGGCTAAAGCAATCTTTGATTTTCACCTTGAGTCTAATTGCCTAAAGCTTTAGCAATCCTAAGTTAGGAAAGACCCCTTGTGCTTGAGGTGACCCAGCCTAAACCGAGCGAGGGAGCTATTGTGGTGACATTGGGTAGCCCCTCATAGTTCCACCAAGGTCTTGCTTGTGCTTTAGGGCTTTATCACAAGAAGGGTATAACACTCTTTATGGATGTTTATGCCTTTGTTTCAACTTATACTGAAATTGAGTGTATTTAGGTTTCCCTATAACATTTGAATTTTGAAATGGAAAATGGCTTTGGTATCAGGAATGCCACTTTCAAAATCTGTGGAAATGAAGAACTCCACATGCATATAGAACATATTTGTTATTTTTTCATAATAGAAATCCATTTTTTTGCTATTTATTATTATTTTTCCATTTTTTTGTATTTGTTTGCAGGTCCCATGCCACGTAAGAAAACTTAAAATGAAAAAAAATCATATTATGGCCAGCGATGCCCTAGAAGCATTTCCAAAACATTTCCATATAGGAAATGACCAGGAACATTTTTGGGAGCAGTTGTGAAGCTTCATTCATATTAGTATAGTAAACTTGGATCATTCTTTATTGTTTGATAGTTTATGCATTTATGATTTCCAATTCTTATATGCATAGCTTAAACTTCTTTAAAATTGTTCTCTACCCTTGCATTTTGCATAGGTCTTCTCGGTTTGTTTGTTCACAACCTCATTCACTATAGCAAAGCAAACTTGAATATTCACTGAAGTGTTTTGCCTAGGGTTTTTTGGTGCTCCTAACTCTGTTGCATTCTCGTTGAGTAGTTTTTGATTCATTTGGCCATGAATGGAATTTTTCAAAGAAGCATATAAGGACCTGAAGTAATTCAGGTACCCCACAATAAAAATGACTTATAATTTACACCTCGCCACTTTATGCATATCCGTTTTTTGTTGTTATAACTTATGCATAATACATGCATAGTAGTCTAGATCAATGTTATCGGAACCAGCAAAACCAGCTGGGCTGATCGGTTTACAGGGTTGGCCGGTCCGGTCAGCAAAAAAAATCATCAAACCGGGTATGGAACCGGTCAAAACCGCCGAACTGGCCGGTTTTTATTGGTTTTGTATGGAACCGGCCGGTCCGTACTCTGCTGTACGGCCACGAACTGGGGACTCACGGAACTCAAATTGTTTTAAAAAAAACACAAACTAAAACCTAACCTACGCTCACTTTATTGTTATTCATTAGTACTATGGTTTATTTTTGGATTGTAGGGGCCATTTAGAGCCTCTTTGTTGATGTACTTTGGTTCAGAACCTCAGAGATGTATTGCACTAGGTGCTATTTTGGATATTTGCACCCATATTTGTTATATATATGAGAAATGAGAAACTTTGCATTTTTGTGTATTAATGGTTTGGATTCATATGTATGCACATGAATATATATGTTTTTTTACAAAATATGAATATTTTATGTATTTTTTAGTCAGCCGGTTTTTTACCTGATTTTTTGCCAGTTCCTGTCCGGTTCACATTTTGGGCTTCGCCGGTTCAATGACTGGTCCGGTTCCGATAACATTGGTCTAGATATCATTATGGCCACCTTGAAGTAACATTTGCAATTCTTTAGCCTATTTTGACAAGAAGGTTGCTATATATGTTGTTAGGTTGTTGTCTCCCATGGCATTGTTGCTTCAATGCGCAGGAAGGTAGTCAGAGGTGGATGATGGCGTCACCCTCATTCTTGTTGGAATATTAATCCCATCTAGACCATAGGATAAACCTTTAATTAATTTCCGAGGGGTTTAGTACCATCTTCCAAGTGTTAGTTGGAATTTTAGTGCTTATTTTGTCCACTTGACATACACTTTCCATAGTTTATCCACTAGTGTGCCCCACATCCAGCTCTATTCCATGTTTTTTCTGAGCTAAGGCACATTTTTGCTTTTCTGCCTGCTTTGATGAGATAAGACTGCTTTTACAACTTTTCTCATGGATTAGAAAGCCAAGATGACTTAGGAAAGTTATCTAGTTGTTGCCTAAACCACCTTGCCTTACGTTTTTCCTAAAAGCTAGTCATAGATGGAGATTTAGTAACTACTAAGTTTTCCCTATGTGACCAATTCGAATTTCCTCTATGAGGATGTATTATTTTATGTAGCCTCATTATTCTTTAATGAATAATACAGAGATTTTTGAGATTCATTCATCATGTGTTCATCATTGATCTTCATTATTTATGCTAATTCTCTGCAATTCTTTGTGGAGTTAATTGTGTGCTTAGATCCTTAGCTTGTTTAAAGAATTCTTGCTACCATCAAGGCTTTAGAAATCTGACATGGTATCAGAGCTTAGGGAGCTCACTTGTTAATCCTCCATTTTAGATCTTTAGAGTGTTTGTTTTGCAGGAATGCTAGTTGCAAAATTTGAAAATTGCATCCAACTTTGAAGAGGTAGCACGACCTCTACAGATTGTCTTAGAGGGACTAACATAGCTTGTTTGAAAGGTATTTCCATTATCTAAAATGGTTTTTTTTGCGGAATGGTTTTCTAAATATAGATAAACTTAAAGAGTGCACACGGATAGCTAATGATATATGTCAGTTCTGACTTGCCACTGTAGCTTCCTAATTGTGATGTGAATCTGACTTTTGGCATCTTCCATCAAATCTTGATTACTCACAAGATTTAGTGTTAGATGGGACTTTATCTTTATTTGATGAACCTATAGAGTGCACAAGGATTGCTAATGATAAATATGAGTTTTGAGTTGCTACTATAGTTTCTTAGTTGTAATGTGATATTTCACTTTCTTCTAGATATGCTATATATGCCACTTATAGAAAAATCAACTTTCAGAGACTGTTAGTCTTCTTCTATATTTGTATAATTCAACTTGTATTGTCCAGGTTCTTGCAGAAATAAGGCCTTATCTTGTGGGCACTGGAGGTGGGGAGCTCGAACTGGTAGCAATTGAGGACCCAATAGTAAAAGTGAGGATTGGTGGACCAGCAGCTGGAGTTATGACTGTGCGTGTTGCAGTCACACAAAAGCTACGTGAAAAGATCCCTGCAATTGCGGCAGTCCAACTATTATAAAATGGAACTCATCTCTGTAGATTGGAAATTGAAGATGATCTATAATCATCCACCTGTATCTATAACATCATTGTAAAGTAAATTAGTTTTCAATTACTTCTATTTGGTTCGAGAGACGTCTACTACAACTAGAGTAGCAATTACTTGTAGTCATTACTATTTTTAATAAAACGTTTTGTGAATGTTTACATATTGAGTTCATCATGAGCGAGCAGTAATGTCAACCCTAAAACCTTTGTTTTGGCAGGCCACTCATACTATTTTTCCAAGTTATTAAAATTAATCACTACTACTTATATGCCATTTGGAGCTTCTTACTGGGTTTCTTTTAGTTCATAAAATCAAGGTTATCAGCCTCTGCAGGGACTAGCTTTCAATCTAGATGCAGTATAAATATGGATATTTTGTTAGAGGCATGTCTCAAATCCAATTAAACAATTTACATTCAATACTGACAAAGCATATTAAGTCCTTATGAGATTCATTTCAGGAAAACATTTAAAGAGAACATTTGCTTCTCTGTTTAATATCTGATGAAGTAACAAAGCATATTGACTTAGATTTGATAGAAATCAATCAGCCAGCACTGCAGTCTTCAATCTTGGGACAAATTTGAAAACTTGAAGAAAGTAATGACAAATTGATTTGAATGATGTAAAAGGTAGGTCAAAAAGAGAAACCAGATCTTCTTTGTAAGCAACTAATTATTACTTGCAAATCAATCCATCTGCGTTTTACGCAAAACATAGAATATCAGATAAAGATTCAATATTCATGATGTTTGGATAGATGGTGAAAGTTTATATGGAAAGGTATGATAACCAAATAGAACTTTGATGTATTTTGATATCAAAATTCTGTTTGTCTAGGGGATCCCCTCTAAGGCCTGGTTGGCAAAAAGTATGCTTTCTGGTCCCTGCCCTGTTTGTCAACACTTTGACCTGGGGAAGCACATCTTTTGGGAATGCCAGTTTGCTAAAAGCTGTTGGATGCACATTTAGGATCAAGATGCAGTTATTCTTTATGGGAGGATTCATTGGCAAGCGACCCTGTTTGGTGATCGCAACTATCGGGTTCTCTCTTTCATTGGGATTTGAGCGTGCTTGCGAGTTTCTGCCCGTTTTGCCTTTCGGAAGATTAGGTGTGTGTTTGTTTTCGATCTACAACTTAGTCATTTGTCTGTGTTTTGTGCCACTTGGTTGTTCTTTATGGGAGGATTCATTGACAAGCGACCCTGTTTGGGCGATCGCAACTATCGGGTTCTCTCTTTCATTGAGATTTGAGCGTGCTTGCGAATTTCTGCTCGTTTTGCCTTTTAGAAGATTAGGTGTGTGTTTGTTTTTGAGCAACAACTTAGGCCTTTGTCTGTGTTTCATGCCACTTAGCATGATGAGTATGTCATCCTATGTTGGCTAAGGGTACCTTCTTGATAAAAGATGCTCAAACTTTAGATTCATTAGTCTATTCTGAGTTTATTTCTGCACTAGTATTCTTAAGGAGTATATAAGTTTCATCTATATACCTTTCCACATTTTTAATATAAATATATTTTTATCAATGTGGTGTCGGGATTGAGCTTTGCTAGGAATTGTAGTCAGTTTTGGTTTTGTAAAAAGATTGGCGTTGTTAATAAAATCTAAAACCAAGCCTTGTTTTGTCTAGTCAAGTAAGAATTTGATGTATATGTGTCTGTATAAATCATTAGTCACATTAACGTAAAGGGTTAGAAATAATTATGTAAAATAAAATAAAATGGAATTTTAGAGGATATAGACATGATACAATGTACAGTCATAAAGCTCAAGTTCTTTGAATTACACAAACTTCTTAGATTGGTTGGCTATGAAAGTACAATTCAAAGTATCACTTGTTTGAACTCTAAGCACCAATCACATCTCCCTACTTTTGAGTTATAAATTTTGTAAACATTAATGTGTTACTGATAGTTCTCCATGATTTTACTTGCATTAGGGCATGGCATTTATATAACATGGGCGTTAATCAAATACAACTGATTTCAATTATAAGTCACTGGTTTTGGTTATAAATAACAACTTCAATTTGGTGTACTTAAATAAGCCCATCTTTAGTGGCTATTATTGTGTTGTACCTGAACTACTTTGTGTATGTTCATGGTTTTGTGTTAATGTTATCTTTGTTAAAATTATCACTTTCATATATTAAGGATTTAATAGATTTATGGTGATCTTTAGTACATATTATTGTGTTGTACATGAACTACTTTGTGTATGTTCATGATTTTGTGTTAATGTTATCTTTGTTAAAATTATCACTTTCATATATTAAGGATTTAATAGATTTATGGTGATTCAAATATACACTGAGGGTTTTTGGAACTTTATTGATATAAATAGGTGTTTACCCATTTTATATGCATTTGTTGTCTTTTGATCAATTCAAATAACCAAATGCAAGTGTTTATTGGAGATATCTTCCTCCATTTCTTGGATTTGCTTGCCGATGCAACATTCCTTTAATATTCCTTTGGGGTGTGTAACCCCCCCACCCCACTATTTTTCATTGCTCTTGGCTCTAAATTTATGTTTTTTTTTTTCTTTTGATTATTTCCATTGTTGCAATAGTAATTCCATTTTGGGTATTGTAACACTGCAAGTTGGTATGAGAGCTTCAATGTATTTTTCATTTATTTGTTTATTTATTTTCCTACAAAAAAAAGAATATAATAAAAAAGGGTTGAAGGGGTGGGACTATGTATAGTTGCAAGAAAAAATTGAGAATTTTTCAAAAGAAATTAGGAAGTTGATGTGGTGAGAAGCCCTAGGAAAGGGTCCATGCAACCTATCCCAGGGTCTTCACTCCATAATCACGAGGGCTTTGTAAAGGAAGAGGAGATAAACCATTTTGGAATGAAATTTAATATTAATGAATCTCTAAGCATGTATTTTCGATAATTAAAATAACAGTATGTAATACAACAATTTGACACTATGATAAGCTCTTATTTTTGAATTTTTGTATATATTGTAAATATGTTTCATTACTTTTTTGTATTACATCATGAGTTAAACATACTTGGGCAATTTTGTTTGAAAAACAAAACTTATAACATGACTATTTGTGACTAACAATAAAAGAAAGTTTCAAGGCTAATTAGGGGAGAACATCGATGGGATCTGAGTTCACCATTGAAAAATAGTAAGGGGGTCCAATGAGTGGATTACCTATGCCTTGCTAGGATTCCTTATTTGACACATGAGCCTTCTTATGCTATGCTAAATTTGACCCAAAACATTATAAAGTAAAGATTAAAGCAATGTGATAAGAGAAAGAAAAGTGAGTTGAGACTTAGGAGTCTTAATGTAAAAGTACGTAGCTCCTATTTAGAAGTAACCACCTCCTATATTTGTGGATTCAAGAAAGAAGTGGAGAAAAAACTCCCTCCTTATCTCTCATTGACTCTTCCATTCAAAAATAAAGTTCGAATAGGAGAATACAGGAAGGAAAAAATAGATGCTTACAAAGAAAAGAGAGGGTTTTGAAGAAGAAAACTCTTCCCACACGATAGATGAACCATGGAGGGGTGAAAGAGTGAATTATGAGATATATTGGACACCATCAGAGGTAGTCAAACTATCATTTGAAAATCCTAGAGGATTGCTAGTTATTTTTGTTGTACATAAGGTCATAAAACTCTAACTAAGAGGTGTCATATTGCTTGTAAAGAAAACTTGAAGCAGGTAGTTTCTTGGAGCTTACCTTTTCCATACCGAAGAGAATCGAAGGGAAGGGCATGCTTCAAGAACTATGTAATAGAGAAAGGATGGTTTCTTGTGTTGTGTGGAATAAGGTGAAGTGTTCCTAGAGCTAGGCTAACTGAAAGAATAAACAAATTCTCAAGAATGACATTTTTTTTAATTTTTAGAAAGGCCTCAGGGGTTGGACAATATCCATTCCCTACTTCTCATTGCTGACCTCATAGCTAGGATGGGGGTTGCATTCTAAAACAGAACAACCTATGGTAGGGAAGAAATCACCCCCCCCACAGTTAGCCACACTAGAACTTTTTTCAAAAAAAAAAGATAAGTCTCTTCCCTTTCCTTATTTGAAAATTGCATGATTAAAATTTATTTTCAGAATATTATAAAAGTGTGAGATTGAATAAATCTCTCCACTATTTGGTGTGCAATATTCCCATATGTTTTGTTGTAGATGGAAAATAATACAATCCTATGGAATGAGGTTTTCCTTGATAGTATTACTCTAGTTTGATTTAGAAAAGCATTATGTAAGATGTTTCATTTTCTAGTTGTTATATTTGTGTCTCTTGCAATAAAGTTTAAGGTTTCTTACCTTGCTAACTGTCAAAACTGGTTAAGACTATTATATAGGGATTGTGCTTTGTTTGTTTTCTCTACCTTGCATCCTAGGGCTCATGGTTAATAGCTTGGAATGTATGTGGATTGGAAATTGAGTGAATTTGCTTTAGTAATTTTGGTCATGCTTGGCTATATGTCTTAGTCCTCTATAAATAATTATGGTAACAAAAGCCTGTTAATTAGCTAGGCATGTATAACAAACCTATAGGGTATATACAATGAATGATGACTACCATTAGCAATGTGAAGCCCTTCAATCAAGTATTAGTATTTATATAGTCTGTATGCATGGTGCATAATGAGTGATTTCATTAGAATGCAACCCTGGTGGGTTTACTCCGCGTAGATTGGTGGTTGGTGGTTGCATATAAAAAATATTTTCCCTCTTAGTTTCCATAGAAAACTCAATCCTAGAATGTGCTTTGCTGTTCAAGTTATCTCCTTTTGAAATAAACCATTGTGTTATAACTCTCCCAAGGTAGAATGAATTGTATTCCTTTGTGCTTCATTTTTTTTGGAAAATTAAGAACTATGTCATCCAACTATTCGACTTAACGTTTTTTTTTGGGATTTTCCTTCATAAAACTCCCCTATCAATTTGATTCTCAATTGATAAGTAATAACAAAATGATTAGGTTATAACAAAATGATTTAGTTATAACAAAACAATTTGGTTATTACCATATGCTGCCAATATTGGCCTTTTACTCTAAATTGAGATTCATGAGCATAACCATTTACTTGGGGGCATCTTATTTTCCATGGGAAGACTATTTCTAGATTTGCCTGGTTAGTTATTTTATGTATAATTCCATGGTTTCTACTTGATTGGGATTTGGCTTGGAAGTAGTGGTTTCATTTTGTTTTGCATTCGTTTTGAGTAGATAAGAGGAAGCTATTTTGCTACAACAACTTTACTAGAATCTCATGAATCTTTATTACAGATACTGAAGTTCCTTGTTTGCCCGCATTAACGAACTTGTTGAAAATAATGAACTAAAAAGAAGAGCCCATGCTCCTTTTTATTGATGTGTTGTATAAATTCTGAGTGTACTACATTATTTGTTGGGTATGTATTTAGTTTAAGAATGAAATTTTTTTTATTGCTAAAAATGAAATGAACTCCAAGGAACCTCAAACATGATTCAATAAATTCTAGTTTTTTTTC
This sequence comes from Pseudotsuga menziesii, assembly GCA_001517045.1. Lineage (NCBI taxonomy): Eukaryota > Viridiplantae > Streptophyta > Pinopsida > Pinales > Pinaceae > Pseudotsuga > Pseudotsuga menziesii. The sequence continues at coordinate 229,223 of LPNX010286218.1, read as the reverse complement.
TCTTGCGATATAATGCTACTAACAACATTGGCTTTTATTTTACTTATGTCCATAAAATTTATGAGTCAAAATGGGTTGGAACGCATTCTTGTATGCTTAAATACTAAATTCACTTAAAGTGGCACAATTGATTGTAGTTTTAAATTGCCTTTCTAGCGCATTAGTTCAGTTATTATATATAAAAATATTGAATATATAGATTCGTGGTATCTTATGAATAAATATCTTTAGGTGGTTCAAAGTGTTGGCGCCCCCTTGTATGCTAATACAATTATGGAGGAAGACGTGTGGGTCGATCCATCTACGAGATGCCAAAGGAGGGATTGATGAACCTTTCACCTGGATATAACTTGATGTGAATAAAATCATTTGATAACGGTCAACTGACCTTTCCAATGGATACTCATTTACCTTCGTGAGAACACTATGCTGGTGTAAATATCTGCTAATGCAAGAAACCCTCCCTCATCAAGAAAATGCCATTCAACCATTTTCCATAGTCTTGCAACATTAGAACACAACATTGAAGGAAGTGTCGAGCGACCCAATTTTGATAAAACTAAGGAAAATATCGATGCCAATTTAAACTAAACAACAATATGTAGAAATATCATCTTTTCAAAAATGTAAATAAACATTTCTAGCAAATATCTCAATATGGGAAAACCATCAACTCAAAAGTGTCATATGATCCTTCTCTAAGGTCACCTTTGGTGAGAACCAAGGAAAATTTTTCGAATCCATAATTTTCTCAAAGTGTAGAAATTTTGGCGAATCTTACTAATTCTTAAATTTGCAACCATAAAATGTTTGACGTTTTTTTTTTAAATTATTCTAATTTCTAAGGACTTTATATAGTTTTGGATATTTTTGGCAACTTTTAGAGCAAAAACAAAATATTCCATGTAATTTGGGTGAATCACTTTCGAAAAAAAAGGCAAATTGGCAAATTTTTTTTTTGAAAAAAGGTCAAAAAATAACCCATTCGCTAATCCTTCTAAGTGCCCTTTCTCTGTAAAGAAACTATTTTGGAAAAAGTGCTGTCCAAAACTTCTGAATTCTTCGATGTAGGAATAATATACTAGATAAGATTGGAAGGATAGTCCAAAAATTCCAATGGAATCCCCTTAACAAGAATACCATATTTCAGAAAATGTTGGGACAATTATTCCACTAGTTACCTCTAGATGCCAAGAATATACTTGAGGACATGTTGGATGACTATTCTCTCTGGTCTCTCTAGGAGAGGAGAAAATGCCAAAATATTTGTTAAAAGATCCTTATACTGGAACATATTATGGAGAATGGATTGACCGATAATTCCTTGGTGACCCTTAGAGGGGGGATACAATTCTGAAAGATGAGGCTTCGAGTGACCCTCGAGTGACATCTCAATTTAGAGGAAAATGCAATTCTGGATGAGGATGGCTAGGGTGACCAATTTCGTAGATACAAATGAAAGGATAGGACAACCGTTATACTAGATTCCACTAGACAGTAAGTCGAAAATTCAAGAGGTATCATGCAACTCTTGTAATTCATACTTTGATGCATTGAAAAAAAAATTTAAGATGTGTCAACTGACTATTCTTTATGATATTCATCCATAAGAAAAATGTTCCCTAAAAAGGATTGGATGACCCTTCATCTGGTGCCCTATGTAGAAGAGTATAATTCTTGAAGAAGGGTTAGTAGTCCCTTTAGTGAAAAGCTCTCGATCGAACCTTGTATTGGAATTCTATGAGGGAAAGGGTTGATCGACCCTTCCATGGAATCCCAATTTCAAGGAGACTATGGTTCTTGGGGAGGATGGTTTGGATGAGACATTTTATGGATTTAGTGGAGGGATCAACCAACTCTTCCATTGGATACCGCTTGAAAAAAAATACAACATTGTGAAAGTGTTAGCTGAACCTTACAAGGAATACCTCAAGGAATTGGCACCGTCAATTAGGAAATGTATGATGTTAATTATCCATTGTTTACTTAATGATAACAATGTTCTAGATTAAGTGGCGATAAACCCTTCTATGGGACCTCTATGGCCGATGATGTATCAGTTGATCCTTTGGAATGCCCCTCAAACAAGAGAGGACAATTATTTAAATTGTGCCGAGGGATCTTTAGGGGATAGCGTTTCTCTGAACATTCTATAGGAATTCAACAACAAAGGGATGAATGGTTGACCCTTTTGTGGGGTGCCGATTTAGAGAATAATAAAATAATGGAGGAGATTTTCTTAGGAGGCTCGACAACTAGATACAATTTTGAGGATCGACCAACACTTATGGAGGATAACTATCAATAGGAATCCAGTCATCGAGAAGCGTTGGAAGACTCTTTCAAATCATACATCGATTATTTGACACCATTATTTAGGAAGTGTATGGAGATAATTTTCCATTGTCTCCCTCCATGAGAACAACATGCTAAATGAAGTATCACTTTCCATTCTATGAGAATTCTATGATTGAGGAACACCATCTCCATTTCTCACCCCCATGAAAACACTATGTTGTGGGAGATTTTGTTCGACTCTTCTACATTAATTCTATTATATAAGAAGGATTGACCACCCTTCCAATAAATATTTCCTTTCTATAGAAATACAATCTTGGAGGAATATGGTTTGGACGACTAAGTTAAGGGATGTTATCCCCCATTGCCATCCAATGTGAGAACACTATGTTGGTGGAGGTGTTGTCCAACACATCAACGTTAATTTTATGATGGAGGATGGATCTATTGATCCTTCCAATATAGCTAGTGTTTTTAAGAGAATACAATCATAGAGGAGGATGGTTTGAGCAACTCATTTAAGGGATGTTGAGGAAAATCGACCAACGCTTCCATCAGTTTCATTTGGATGGAAAATATAGCATTCTAGAATTTTCATCTGGCTATTCCAATGTGTACCTAGAGGACTTCACACCATCGTAGAGTAAGCAACGAACATAACTTCTCATTTTTCTCCCTCAGTGGTAAAGCTACGAGGATGGTTGTAGAGACAAATCTATTGGATGCTGAAAGAAGTATGGACTGACCCTTCCATTGATTTCACTTATATGGGAAAGCATAAATTATGCAAATTTTGAAGTAAAAAATGAGCCTCCAAACCAAAAATGTACTATCAAAATTCACTTTAAAAGAACCAATCACATTTTAGAAGATGACATCATCTATAATAATTGAGGTGGCATTGGTTGAGTTAAGGATGCTTATTTGTTAAATTGTAAATGGTGAGTGAAAACCCATAGTTAACTATATCAATGTTATAAGTAAAATACTCATTATGTAGTACTCAGATTATTTTTGAATATAATATAAATGTACTAAAGTACTCTTAAAGTACTTAGAAAGAAAAGTACTCTTTATATTTCAAAATAAAATAAATTACAAATACCAAAAAACTAAATGTTTTATTTAAATATAATTACTTTTTTATATTTCAATATAAAATAAATTACAAAAAAAAAGAAAAGTAAATGCTCTATTCAAAACTAAAAATATGTAACTAATTTTTCAATATTCAAAACTAAAATTATGTAATTACTTTTTTAATATATATATATATCAAATCTTTATTTAAAATCAAAACCATTTAACATCTTATAATAAAAACAATTTGATGATTAATAGTTTTTGTTTTTTAAAATACTTACTATATATAATAATCTATTATAATTATTATTTAAAAATAAAAAATATATAATATTTTATTTTATAAAAATAAAATATTATATTATAATAAATTACTATCTATATATTCTCATCCGGTTGAATTTTAATATTAATATCTTTTTTAAATTTACGTATTATTCAAAGTTTATATTTTACTTTTACTTTTTAACGCTTGAAACACCTACATCTATACCAACACAATTAGACATGTACATTCAAGTTACAAGCGAAATACTTGCATAAAATCTTAATATAGCAATTTGAATGAACTATTATATCGTAATAAAATACTATATTATTATAATTTTTATTACATATAATAGTAATGTTTATTACATATAATCTCATTTGTTTAATATTAACTCAACTTTTTCATGGTAGAAATTTATGTACTATTACTTCATCCCAATATTAACACTGTTTTTTAAATTTATTTAATGATGTTATTAATTATTGCATTAAAAATGATATATAATATACATAATATATATCACAATAAACTATTAAAAATGAGTTTACACGTGATTTTAAAGATGTATTAAAAATATGAAAAATAAATTTAAATTTGTTTTTTTTTTAATTTATAGTTTTATATTTATATTTTAAAATTAATTTTTATTTTTAATATATATATAAGAAATGAAAATTTATTCATTTAAATTTAAATTTATGTTTAAAATTCAAAATATATATACATGGTTTATAAACATATTTTGAATATTGAAGACGTAACTTATGTTTTAAATTTCAAAATCAATATATTTTATTTTATGAGTACATTACTTTATAAGTACATTTATCATATTATATTCAAAAGTAATTTATGTACTCAAAAGTACTTTACTTCTAGTCATATCAATCATTTTATATTTAAAAGTAATTTATGTACTCAAAAGTATTTTACTTTTAGTCATATCAAAGATGGTTTTTTTATTGGTTTTATTTTAGACATCTTTTCAATTTAATGTAACCATAGTTGCATTGGTTATAGTGTAAGAGTTAGTTGTAAATATACCTTCCCCACAAAATGCCTAACTCATAATATTTTATTATATCTTTTATGAGGCCCATTTTAGACCTCAAAATTCCCCTAATGATTTGAGAAATGTTGGATGTTTACAATGTCATTTAGGAAGTGTCGATCAACACTTCTCCATTACCTTCCACCTTGAGAACATTATGCTAAAAGAAGTGTCATCCAACCCCTCTACGGGAATTCTATGAAAGAGGAAGGGTCAATCGACCCATCTATTGTATTTCTATGATGTAGGAAGTGTTGATCCACACTTTCGTAGAAATCCTCTTTTCGAGGAGATTACAATTATTGAGGATTTTTGTTTGGGAAACCCATTCACGAATTCTAGGGAAAGGATCAACTAACCCTTTTACCCGATTTCCTTTAACGATTGATCCAATAATGGAGGGATGTTAGCTAGTCCTTTAAATGCATACCTTGAGGCATTTCCACCATTGTTGATTGTATAGTATCATAAGTCATTCTCTAAGATTTGTGTGGTATTAAGTCAGGATATTATGTTGTATCAAGTCCTAAGTATCCTCATATGATTGAGGTGGTGATGTTGTATTGTAGAGATTGTGAGTAATATCAAGATGAGTCTTGTGAGTAATATCAAGACTAATTTTGTGCTGTATCAATATTGTGGACTTGTGTTGTATCAAGTCAATGATATCATAGACGATACACTATGAGAATGGATCTCCAATTGTGGAGATGGTCTTGTTGTATCAATATTGAAGTATTGTGTTGTATCAAGACTATGGACCTCCATGTGTTGAGGTGGTTATATTATATGATATATTGCTAGTCATGGTCACTGAGTGCTATAAGTCTCCTTTAAGGATTAACTACCCCTAGAGTGAATTACTTTAGCATATGACTATATGGACCGTGGTAATGTATATGATCATCAATATGTATGCAATAATTCTTCCGAGTATGATATAATAAGATGGATAAATAAAACACATATGGACCATGAATTAATTATTTAATGATAATGAGATAAAGCATAGAGAAAGAGAATTAGAAATGCCCATGTAAATGTCTGAGTGAATTCAAGGTATAAAGCTTCAGTAAAATATGAATGCCTCAATTAATACCTTAGTCAAAGCATCAATTGAACTATTAATGAATGCAACCAGTTAAGTAAAGAAATGCGTAATGCTCATTAATCAACATGCATCGGTTAACTAAATAAATCCATGCAAAAATTAATAATATAAATTGTGCATGGATTGCATTAAGAGTGAAGCACTAATGACACTTAAGTTAGCATGTTAACTAAGTGATCAATAGTCTGTTAAAGATTGAGTTCAAGTCAGCTAACATTTAGTTCAAGTCAGCTAACATTTAGTTCAAGTAAGCTAACATTGAACTCAAGTAAGTTAACATTTAGTTCAAGACAATTAACATTCAATTCAAGTTAGTTCACTTTCAATTGAAGACAATGATCATCAAGTTAAATCTAATTGAGGAAATAAAGGACACTAATGTTTGCATGGAGGAAGTTCTAGTTAGCTCCTTCTTGTGAATGCACTATGTGTTCCTCTCAGTATGTTTACTGGGCCTCCAATGTGCTACCTTCTGCATGCTAGGGTTTTTGGCTTGTTATTAATATGCTAGGCATATGACAAGTTCAACACATTTTCATACACTTGTTTTTGCAAGGTTACATTAGATCTCTATTCTCTACTGTTGTGGTGATATATCCTATTGGGAAATCTACTTGTGTTGTAAACCATATTGAAATATTGAGAGGGGGGTGAATCAATATTTGCACAATATAAATTTTTTAACTTTAATCAAGAGAAAGTTGTTAATCACAAACCATAGAAGCATATCATCAATATTCATGAAAAATAACAAGATGCACAGTACACAAGTTTTTTACGTAGAAACCCAAGTCCTTGGGAAAAACCACGGAATCCTTTTATGATAAAATTTGATCCAACAACAACTAGGATAACAAATTTAATACGACTTCTCCAGCTACAATTGGAAGGGGCTACAACCCCATAGACTTCGTCAACTGCAACTGACGATATGATGCAACAACTCAACTCACAAACTTATGAGCCCTAACACCACCCTTCCTCCCTAAAGAATAATGATGTTGAACTTCTGAATTGAACCTGTGAACCCATCAAACTGATCAATGAACTCTCTGATCATCACTTCTTCTCATCATCTTTGCTCATTGCTTTTGCTCATCACTTCTGCTCATCATCTGTTACTATCACTATACATCATATATCAATGTAATCATATCCCATACTGCTGTTGTTCACTTATATCACATACTGTTGTTCACATATATCAATATACTAGAATCATGTACTGTTGTTCTCATGCATCACTGTACAAATACTACACTATTGTACATCATCAATATCACTTCTGAGTAGAGTCTCTAGATATGTTCCTGTATAATCACTATGAACTGAACATAGTTTGTGTATACTATGTAACCATTACATACCAAGCATTTTATACATATCACTGTGATTATTAATGTACCTTATTACTGTACATCTCATACTAACTTATCACCACATGCTATTGTACAATTATCTATTATTTGTAATGGATTACATACCTTCAAAATTCTTCTACTGTTTTGTAAGCTTCAACTTGAACTCCTCATACCTTTTCAACTTGGATGTTTGGCAATTTGGTTCACTGAGTGGTCTTGGTTTATACAGTCAATGTCATTGTATTTGCTATTCATTATCATTTCAGTCATGCTAGTGTCATAGTCCGAATAAAAGTATTCACCAACTATGCTATGGATTCTTTAGACTTTGAAGTTTACCCCAAAATCATAGTTCTACATTAACTCTAAACTTAGTGACAATAAGACATAAAAATAAGGATTCTATCAGGATGCCTGCAATTTTCACTAGGCCACCCGAGTTCCTCAGAAAATACACCAGAATTTATTTCATTTTGGAGCTGCCTTAGTGCCTTCTAGAACCACCCCCCCAAACAATGAAAGCTGCTTCACCGAATTCAGCTCCTTAGTATACTGTGTATATCATCCTGCTGTTATCTCAGTCCGAATTTCCTCAGCTATACACCCGAAAATCAGATCTATTTCACCAAATTGTTTTGCTAAAAAATGAGGGCGTTTTCTGTCTTATTTATACAGTTTTTTATCCCAAAAATTGTAATTTTAATTTTTAAATTTGTGGAGTTGACTTGCAAAATAGTATATATTTTAATTTTAATTTTTAATTAAAAAGAATTGCCAACGTGGATGATTTCAAGGCCCTAAGCTGGCTGACTTCACCTCAACTAGATTAACATTGTTCACAAGGATATTAAAGTGATTTAATTCATTATTTAATGATTTAAAAAATTCCATGTAGGACCATTTCAATTTAAGTTAAATGCTAGAGTTTTTACAAATATTCTTATGTCAACAAACTTTATGCTACTTCAACCAATGGTAAGGGTTATCCATGAGAGTTTTAAGTACTTCTTCAACAATCTTGTGGGTTAATGGTCACCAAAAGAAGACTTCAATGACTATTCACGATAAATGTGCAATGGGCATCATCATATAATCATCATGGGCTCAAAAGGACATCATTATGCAATATTAAGGTATTATTAGTGTTTTAAGGGAAAGCATGACATATTTTCAATTGACCATACATCCTAGGGTTATTTCCAACAAGGTAGATACAATGAGGGCTCCAAGACCTAGTTTGTGGGATTAGGGACCAAGAGACAACTTAAGGATACTTAGCCTCATCAAGAGACTCTCACAATTCGAATTAGTTTGCAAAAACCAACAAAAATATAAAGAGTAACAAAATTTACATACACATATGGATACAAAGTGGATATTATTGAACTGTCTAACATATGAATGTGTTTATATCAGAAATATATTACGTTACAAAGAATTCGTGAGGCTTAGGAATCTAATTGGGGGTGTACATGTGTCATGGCAAGAATTGACCTCAATCCCCCTAGGTGGACCAATGAAGCTCCAACTCAGCTCAAATGGTCACGAAACCTGGTCTGAACATTGGTTATGTGTGCTGGGGAAATAATGAGTCCAAGGCATGGGAGTGGCTCAAGGTTAGCAATAAATGCTCAAGAAGTCCCAAAATGGTCTAAAAACACCCCTAGAGCCCCTAGTCAACCCAAACTCCACAAAAAGAGGAATGGGAGCACTCCTGTCATTAATGAGGGCACACATGTGCTGATTTGACCAAGTTGGAGCGATGTTGTAGGTGTGAAAAAGACAAAATAGCAAGATATATTGTTGAATCAACTTCCCTAAGTCTAAAGCATAGGATATCATTGCATGAAAGCAAATGAAAATAGCCTAAGGTTAGAACTATGGTACTAAGGATGTATTACATCTCTAACACCCCCCTTTAATCCAAACTTAGTACATTTATCCAAAAATATCATGGAGGCCGTGGCAACAAAGGCTCAAGTCACCTCATACAACATAAATTTTATTTGTCCATGAAAAACAAGGAAAAGAGGAAAACCACATGGGAACAAAACCTCTCCTGAAAATTGGACATGGGGCCAAAAATATGAAGGTGAATGGCAGCCATTATCATGAATCACTCACTCCAAGCATTGATCTCAAGTAAGTGAAGGTATTCTTAGTAAAATACTTGGTGAAAATATCAGCAGTTTGCTTAGTGGAAGGGCAATACTGCAAGGCTATCACCCGATCATGCACTACGCCCCGAATGTAGTGCATATGAATCTCTATTTGCTTGGTCCTCTATCTATGTACTGGATCTGTGGAAATATTGATTTCACTTTGATTTTCACACCAAATGACAGTGGGTTAATCAAGTACAACATTAGGTTTCCGAAAAATGCCTTGCAACCACACACACTGTGTAGCTGCATTCACCACTCCTATGTACTCAGCCTCAACTGAAGAAATGAAAATAGTGTGTTGTTTATTACTTGACCAGCATATTGTACCATTGGAAAGCATGAATACAAAACATAAAGTGTATTTTCTATCTTTGGGATCTCCATCCCAATCCGAATTAGAAAATCATACTAGTTCTAGTGGAGAATTAGCAACATAGTGTACCCCGAAGTTCCTAGTGCCTTGTACATATTGAAGGATCTTGTTGGCTACCTTCCAATGGATATCATGTGGCTTCTAAACATATATTTCTACATCACTAACAATATATGCTAAATCAGGTCTAATATGTGTAAAAAACAACAAACGTTCGACTAGTTGTCTATACAATGAGCAATCTACCAATATAGAGTCACCAATTTCACCTAGTTTGATGCAAGAAAGGAATGGGAACTTGACTGCCTTACATTTAGCCATATTAAAATTTAATAACAGGTATGAAGCATACTTATGTTGGCTGATCATGATGCCACTTTCATTTTGCTTAATTTCCAAACCAAGAAATTGTTTTAGCAATCCTAGATCAGTCATTGAAATTTCAATGTGTAAAGATGCTTTAAGTGATCCAATTTATTTGGTGCAGCTACCTGTAATCAAAAGGTCATCAAAATGTAGAACAATTACCTGCAATACATCACCAATATGCTGCAAATAAATATTAGGATCAGATTTTCATCTAACAAAGGCAATTGATATCAGAAAATTGTCCATCTTGGCATGCCAAGCCCTTGGGGCTTGCTTGATTCCATAGAGTGGCTTATTTAACCTACAAAAAAGGGAAGAATCCTCTTAGAAACCTTCAGTTTTCTGCATATATATCTCTTCCTGTAGCTCACCATGAATAAATGAACTTTTGACATCCATGTGGTGGACCTCCCAGCGCTTACAAGCAGCAATGGCTAAAACTAGCCTGATTGAACCCATCTTTGTAACTGGTGAAAATGTATCTGTATAGTCCACTCCTTGGACTTGATAAAATCCTTTGGAAACTAATATGGCCTTATATTTAATATCATACCCATCAGCAGCAACTTTGGTCCTATAGAATCATTTGCATTGCACGAGCTTCCTCTTGGGAGGAAAGGGAACCAATTCCCAAGTTTCATTCTCTTGTAGATAGTTGAATTCTTCTTGCATGGATGATTTCCATATTGGGTCATGATTTGATTCCTGAAATGATTATGGATCAGATCCAACCATCATATACCAATTATCATCAAGAGAAACTTCACTTGCAAAAGAAGCATTATGAAATTGTGATATTGTCTTCCTAGGATCTAGAGGATTTCCTGCTAAATCCCTGACAACTTCTATGGTTTTCTCTATCCACTTGGGCCTTGATGGAGAGTCATGTTCAGAAACATTATCTTCATCCATATCAGAACTATCATAAAGGGAATCATCACTTACATCATCTTGGTGTTGAGGAGAAGAGCACTCCCCCGGTGCTAGCTCAAAATATGGAATAATTTCCTCTTCGAATTGCACACTTAATTTGTGAAATGTGAAATATTTGGCTTGTGACCAAACCTAGCCTCATAAGGTGTTTTCCATTTCATTAATTTGTGTAGAGCCCTATTATGAATGTATGCAGCACATTTAATGGCTTCATCCCATAGCTTAGGACTCAAATCCTTAACCTCTATCATACATGTATCCATCTCCTTGAGTGCCCCATTATTCCTCTCAACGACACTATTTTGTTGTGGTGTGTAGGGGACCAAATGATGCATTTGGATGCCACATTATTCACACATGTGCTGAAATTTTTTAATCACATACTATTTACCATTACCAGTACTAAGGATTTTAATCCCTTTCCCACTTTGATTCTCAACCAGGGCCTTCCAAATCTTGAGAGTCTCAAATACTTCAGATTTGAGCTTTAGGAAATAGACCCAACATAACCTTGAGAAATAATCTATGAAAGTGAGAACATACATTGATCCTCCATAGGAGGGAGTAGGAAGAGGACCAATGTGATCTGAATTCACCCATCCAAGTACTTGTGTAGCTCTCCTTGCCTTCACCTTATCATAGCTGCGCTCTGGATGCTTTCCCACCACACAACCAATGCATGCACTATTGGAAGAATTGATAGGAGGAATCCCTTCCACCATGCCATCCTTGTTCAATTCCTGGAAATATTTGTAGTTCACATGGCCAAATCTGTCATGCCATAACTTGCTGGTTTCATTTCCATGAGACAGAAGCGCTTGCGCACTGGAATTTGGAAGAAATTTGGAGAATTTGTACAACCTAGCTTGGTGATCAGCATACCCCAATGCCACAACTTTGTTGGAGGATATTGCAGCTATCTCAACCTCATATCGATTAAATGTTACTCTCTTCTCTTCTCCAGTATGTGTCATTTGGTATACTAATAGTAGGTTCACTGCCAAGTTTGGTGCATAGAGGACATTGTTGAAATATCCATTGTCAAGGTCGATCCTGCCAACTCCCTTGGCCTAGATCTCAGAGTCATCACCCATTCAAACAGTTGGGCCACTGTTAAAATACATGGATGAGAAGAACTCTCTGACAGAGGCCATGTTCCTTGATGCTCCTAAATAAATGATGAAGGTGGAGGGGTATGAAGAACCTGCAACCAAAGCATGGCATTTCTCCTTCTTGTCATAACTTGAACTTCCATCCCTCTTCCTTGCACCATCTGGGGCTGAGATGTTGTTCTTCTCCAACAGTCGCGCCATCATATAAATGATCTTCTTCATGAAAGCATTCTCTATATTCCATCCCTTGTGGCAATAGGTGCATTTGGTTTTCTACCTTCCCTTCTTGTCCTTGGAAGGATTCGAACCCCCATCAGGAATCTTGGGCCTGTCTTGTTTCTTCTTCTCTAGCTGTTTCAAATCCTTGGATGCATTCAAAACACCTATAGTAAGAGCTTGGTCCTTGCTTGTTTTGATGGTTCCCATTTGTACTTACTTATCATTCTCTTGGGTCAAAGAATCCATGAAGCTAGCTAGTGTTGGAATTTGCCAATTTCGAATGGTTAGCTTGCTAGAATGGAATGTGATAACAAACACTGAGTATTCTTGCCCCAAATTCAAAAGGACTGACAGTATTAACTGCTCTTTCTTCTTCTAGATTCCACACTGTTTGAGTTGAAGTACCTATTATCAACCCAAATGGCACTTCTCCATTCGAGTGACGACACTTCATATGTTGGTACACAAAAGGACACTTATGGATTGAAGGTTTCCTAAACACTATAGATGGGCATGACATGAGATGCATTCACTATCCAACCAGCTTGCCATTTTACCTTTCTATATGTTGATTTCCGTATGCGACTATCTCCACAGCAACTTGCGTACATACGCGATTATCTCCACAGCATCCCACGTACAGATCTGTACGTGAGTTTCCCTTATAGAAATTCGTGTGTCATACGAGGGTTTCCAGTATCAATAGTCACGTACATATCCATTTGATATTAAAAATGATAAAACACTATTAATGGAGATTTGTTGAGCCCTAATCATTAACTATCTCAACTGTCTCAGCCTCCTCAACCTTCAAAACTACCCTATTTCCCAAAGTATAAATAGAGGCCTTGGGGAGGGCATTGATCAATCATACTTGAAGAGAAAATTTATGCTGGTGGTATATCTTCAGAAGTCTTTGGAGCAATAGAACTCATAATCCTTTGGTTGCAGAGGAGTCCTTGTCTCAGGCATTGGGTTGTACACTTATCTCATTCACTATTGTTAATAAAGAGAATTCTTCTTCCAACTTTGTGTTGAGTCTCTTTCATATATCATGTTTGATGAATATTTTTGATTAAGCACTCTATATATTGTTCATCTAACTTGTCATATATACATGTATAAGATTGTACTTGGAGAATTTGCTCTTTGCAGGTGAAGGAGGTGCATCGCTGAAAGCTTTGGAGAGAAGCAGAGTGGGAGAAGAGAAAGCTTGGATCAACCGTCATTAATCGAGTGAGTTCAACATTTCTTCCTATTCCTTTTCTATACTTTAAAGCTGATTGTATGCAAGTTTTAGAAGTACGTTGGTAACCCCAGACCCTAGGTTATAAGGGTGTTTATTCCTGAACAACAGAACCGGTGACTCCGCTGGGGAGCCCACACTGCTGTGGGTTATTTCTGTTGACCGTTGCCAAGTCTTTGCCTTGATTCTATGTGTGGTGTCCTGTCTTGGTTCATGCTTAGAGTGGTGTTTGAAGACCCTAATTTTTTTTCTTTTTTTTAGAAAATTTTACACCTGTACGTGGGTTGCTCTTGCATATAGTCGCGTACAGAGGCCTGCGTATGCGGGTTGCTCTCTAGGATAGTCGCGTATAGTACGTGGGTTTCCCTTATACACAGTCGCGTACAAGCCTGAGCATTGAAATGTTTGGGCTAGGGTTTGCTTGTCCCTGTCCCTCTTTAAAGTTTGTTTCCTAGTTGGTCTTCCTTATAAGCATTGCACTGTGAATTTGATGACTTTGTTGGCCACACCTTGTGCTTTCTTGTAAAGCCCTTGAAGTCTTATTGTTTGGATTGTTTTCTGTTAGCATCTTGAAGTGGATTTTCCTGTTTGGGTTATAGGTTCAAGTGTTAGTTGTTTGAATCAGTGATCAAGGTTCTAGACGCTGTATATCCCATTCTATTTTCGGATAGTTTTTGGTTTTCCACTTGCCTTTGTTTGATCTCAATGATTTTCTTTCATTGTGTCCGCCTAAGCTAGGGTTCCAAGTCTTCCTTATGTGGTTGATCTTTGGTCTTATTAATCTGTTTACTTCACTTTGCTTACTTTATACAGTTAGTTTAATTCAAGCATACTCAAGTTTTGTGCATTTAGGTGCATAGTAGTCTTTGAGCATTTTAAAAAGTGAAAAGAAAACATTTAGAAGCTTTTGCATTTGATTTTGCATAGAGTAGTTTTATTTCAGTTTTTAAAATATAATCTCAAAAAACTACAAAAATATAGTCTTAGTGTTCTCTTTATCGTTTCATTTTCATCAATTTAAATTTACAAAAAGAAAAGAATTTTGTTTTTTTTAGTGATATTTTTCTTTGGAAGTATACACCTTTGCTTTTTATATTTTTTATTGAGTCAAAAACATCATAGTCTTTCACTCCACTTGCCTTTCGGGTAAAAAATAGCCCTTAAAATGAACGAAATAATTAAAATCTATTAGTAATTTTTATTATCTAGGGCCATACACCTACTAGCTTAGGCTAGACTTGTGGGATAGGAAGTGTAAACTTCCCATAAGTATTAAAATTCAGACATAGTGGACGAATCGATAGATAAATCCTTCTCTTTATCGATAGTATCTGGGAAGCTCCTCTCAAACAAGAGTCAAGCACGAGGCCGCGTGGAGACATTGGACTGAGGAGATAACCCTCTGATTCCTTGTCGAAACGTAAATCATGACTTTTGCGCATCTGGGGATTTTGTCATAGACAGAGTTTCGGGCTTAGCTACCCTGCCCATGCGTACGAACTGAGGCTTGCGACTGTCCCCCCAGACTGTTGGTATAGTTAAGGTAGCCTATAGTCTCTTGACATCTAGGGTTCATACCTAGGTAAACTAGAAGGCTATTTCTGGTTCACCTTGGACGGGCTTGGAAGGTAACCCTTGTTGAAAGTGTAGGAGGGCGATGGGTGATTCCTCCACTTGTGCCTAAGAACCTCTTCAAGGATGCCAAGTAACTATTTTTCAGCTTTCTTCGGGAAAGCATATCTTTTACCCTTGCTGACTGTTGAGACTTTAGGAATTTTCATAGTGATTGCTATGTGGTTTGTCTATGTTTAGCTGACCTTAAGGTTTGAATTGTCAAATTTACAATCATGGAGGACCAACCTATTAGAAGGCCATGAAGGTTGTAAAACCTTCCTCCTCTCGTCACATTGGAACCTCCACCTCCACCTCAAAGGTGGAGATTGGACATAGACGGTTCATTTGAACCGATAGGAGTAAGTGAAGTTCCGGGTGAACCAGAACTTAGGGAAAACTGTTTTTATTTTAATACAGTTGAGATAGAAGACTTGCAGGATGACGAGTTTGCAAGGAATTTTAATACATCCTCGACTGACTTAAACGATCCTGTGATCGTCCAGGTTCGGCCTTTTGATTCACCTGTGTTAGGTGTCCTTGTGGGAAAGATAATGTCTACTACGGGAGAAAGTTCTTCTCTTTTCACCTCAACGATTCTGGTTGAAGGGGTACTACCTCCCCTGGTAAGTGCCCCTAGATCTAGCATACCTACTACGCCCTTAACTCTAGCGAGCTGGGTGGTTCAACCGCTGGTTCCCGTAAGCCTAGCAGGTGCTTCTGGTGGCATGGTTACTGGGATTCCTAGTATACCTACTATTCCTTCCTCCTTCACACACACTGCCCAGAGTGGTCCGATAGGATCCTTGGCTTTTGTCCAAGGATTTCCTTGGAATGGGGGGCATATTCCCCCATCCACTCCATACGTAGGCCCATGACCTTCTTATGTAGGAGTGCAGTTTGGAAACACTAACCCTTACAGGAAAGGTTTTCAAACTCTGATCTCGGCCCCGTTCACGAGCTCTCCCTTTTCATTGTTTAGCGGAGGGATACCTGCTCCTATTTTTCAAACCCCATTTTCGACTGGGGCGGCCGAAACCTCTTATACTGCACCTCCCATCCATAACCCTGTGGATCATGGATGGAATCCATTCCAAAGTAACCCATCCACTTCGCAACTAGTGGCAAGGGGCAACCCCAGCTTCACTTATGGGAATTTGGGGGCAAGTCCCTTTAATCGCCATTCTAGCACTTTTAGTGCCCCGGTTCGACCTAAGCTTCCATTCTTGGCAACGTTAAACTTGCCAGATTTTTCTGAATTGATGAATGACCCGGTGAGGCATGACACCTCGTGGCCACATGTCCCCACCAAATTGCCATCGGACATCCCGAAATTCGAAGGCAAATTTGGTGAAGATCCCGGGGCTCATGCCACCACTTTTCATTTATAGTGTTCTTCTAATTCACTGAATGAATATTCAGTTAGGTTGAGGCTGTTCCAAAGTACCTTAACGAGTATTGCAGCAAAATGGTACATTGAGTTTCCTTCTGTTGCGTTCAATAGTTTTTGGGACTTGTCTAATGTATTCCTTAGCCACTTTCAGCTTCTAGTCCGATACGATTTTGGAACAGACTTGTTACCTACCTCCAGGAAGAACAAGGCTACCCACATCTCGGATCACATCCAAGAGTGGAGGAGGATCAAGAGCCTTATTAAAGCCACTATTCCTCTTGATTTATTACTAGAATGGTTCCTTAAATCATTATTGCCTTACATATCTAAGGACGTATCTACTTCAGGAGTGACGAATGAGGAAGAAGCTATCCTCAAAGCCTAGCAATTAGATTTGATTTATTCTCAATCTGGGCTCTTGTATGAGATTATTCCCGAGGCACTAAGGCCTACCCATGATGCAGAGAAAACTAAGCCTGGACCCCATGTCGATGGTGTGGTTGGGTCCGTAAACTCTCCCACTATAGAATCTTTGGCCAAACAGCTCCATCAGCTGTCTGTCAAACATTCTACAACATAGGAAGCAAAGGCTTCCCCCTCACCCCAAAATGCAAATGTTTTTGCACAGACCTCTTAGAAGGGAACTCAACATTCCGGTGGGAAGAAGAAGAGAGGAAAGAAAGGGGAGGGAAATCAAAACAAATAGAAACCCGCAAATAGTGCTGATGGGGGAAAGAAAGAAAAGAAAAAGGTGAAAGTCTCATGTAATTTGTGCCATGAGGATCACCTCACCATCTTTGTACTCTTATGGAACAAGCCCAGAAGCTGCTAAAAGCTCAAAAACCAGCTGTCCTGAAGGATCCATTTCCCCAAGGGCAGAATTCTGCTTCAGCTTCTAATGTAGCATGGGGCACTTCAAATGCCCCTGACCCCAACTATATCAACATGGTCCGATATTCAAATTTGCTACAGACTAGGAATAAAAACTATGAAGAAGAGACTTCTGAGAAGGGTAAGTCTATAGGTGAAACTTCTAACCCTCTCACGATCGAGAAGCCTACTGAAACTATGCTTAAGATACCGAAAGGTTTCTTTAAGAAGACCTTGCATAACCCTAATGCTAGAGTTGCTTCAAACTACTCTGTGGTTGAAGGCTTGGCCCAAACCCCTTGTGCAATGTCAGCTTTAGAGGTGTTATAGAG
Organism: Pseudotsuga menziesii; assembly: GCA_001517045.1. Lineage (NCBI taxonomy): Eukaryota > Viridiplantae > Streptophyta > Pinopsida > Pinales > Pinaceae > Pseudotsuga > Pseudotsuga menziesii. The sequence goes on along the minus strand of LPNX010286218.1, from coordinate 211,425 downwards.
ATGTCCCGCCCAACAGGATGCACTCTTAGCAGCCTTAGGCAGCATGGACTTGTTGAGTCTCATGGAAAAATTTCACTTGTCTGATGTTAAAATTCGCCTACCTTACCAGGTAGCCTTATCAATAGATGTCATCCATGGTGGAAAGACCATTGGAAGGGTAGTTTTTGATGAGGGTGCTTCTACATGCGTTATGTCCTTGTCATGTTGGAAAGCTCTCGAATCCCCAGAGCTAGTCCCGTCAAACACTCTGCTTACTGCTTTCGATGGAAGGTCATTCTGTCTGCATGGTATCCTACCATATTTTGAAATTAAGCTGGCAGGGAAAGTGGTGTCTGTTGAGGTGGAAGTGATTGATGCACCTTTGGACTATAATTTTCTTTTGGGAAGAAGCTATACTTATGCCATGTCTACTATTGCATCAGTCGTCTTTCGGGTGATAGTGTTTCCACACGAAGGGAAGTTGGTTACTGTTGACTAACTCAATTTTAATCAAAAAGGCCACATGGAGTCTAATGAGTCCACTGTGCCATTGGTTGATCAGGTGAAACCTGCTATTGAGAGCTTGGGGGCTGGAATGTATGCATCATTGATGGGCACATTTGATCTTCCATAGCCACGGTTGTTGATAGGACCGATCCTTGGGTTCTCCCTTCCCCCCATGAACCGAAAGTGCCCTTATCGGCAGTGGAAGTGGCTTACCAAGCTATCACTCAAACCACTGTTGATCCCATTCTAGACCCTCTCATAGTCTCAGAGGATCTGGAAGAAGTCTATTTGCCTGCTTGGGCAGAAAACTCTTTGCATTCTACAGATTGTTTAGATATGGTTTTACCTTATGATCAAGCCATTCTGGAAGCCATGTGTGGATGTGACAAGATCTGCGAAGGTCTTCATCATCAATCCTATTTTATTCCTTAGCTAAGCAGGATAGAGAATCAAGAGTTTCATATGAGACTGACAGATGATGTTGATATACCCATCAATCCCCTACCAAGGGAAGAAATGTTTGCTGAGGGGAATATGGAAAATATTTCCGCTACTATCCCTATCAACATCTCTGTAAATCCTGATGTTGTAAAAAATATACATATCAGTGCAAATTGATCTCTTGAGGAGATTGCAATCTATACATCCCAGTTCAAGGAATTCCGTGACGTTTTTGCTTGGTCATATGAGGAGATGCCAGGCATTGATCCATCGATAGTTGAGCACGAGATCCGAACATACCCTGATGCTAAAACTGTTTGAAAAAAGTTAAGACCTTAACCCATGTAAAGCGGTGGCTGTGAAGGCTGAAGTTGAAAAACTGTTGAAAGCTGGTTTTATTTATCCCATAGCTCTGACAGAATGGGTATCCAACCCAGTTCCTGTTGATAAGAAGCAAGGGACCATACGCATCTGTACCAATTTTCAAGATTTGAATAAATCCTGTTCTAAGGACAACTATCCCATGCCATTTATAGATCAAATTATAGATGCTTGCGTAGGAAGTGAAGTTTTCTCATTTATGGATGGTTTCTCCAGATACGATCAAATTCAAATAAAACCGGAAGACCAACATAAAACTGCTTTCATTTGTCCTTAGGGTACCTTCACATACAAAAAAATGCCCTTCCGATTGAAAAATGTTGGGGCAACCTTTCAATGGGAAATGAACTTTGCCTTCCATGATATCAAAGCCATTGTCGAACCTTACCTTGATGATCTTCCTGCACATTCTCGTTAGAGGATTGACCATCCATATCACCTAAGGTTAATATTTGAGCGATGCAAATACTATAAGATCCGCTTGAATCCCCACAAGTGTGTGTTCTGTGTTGAGTCAGGGAGACTGCTAAGATTCATTGTTTCTAATAGAGGCATTTAGGTGGATCCGTTAAAAGTAGAGGACATTGTAAATCTGCCTCCTCCTCGTTCTATCAGGAAACCTCAGAGCCTGCAGGGAAAGTCCAATTTTCTTCGACGTTTCATTGTAAACTATGCCAAGATTACCAAGGGTTTCATGCACCTGCTAAAATAGGACACCCCATTTGTATGGGATGAAACTGCACAACTCGCTTTTGAGGCATTGAAAAAAGCTTTGATGTTGCCACCTTTACTGCATCTGCCAGATTACTCTAGGGATTTTATATTGTATCTGGCCGCGTTCGAATCGACCATTGGGGTAGTCCTGGTCCAGGAGGACGATAAGCTCTAGGAGCATGTCATTTACTATCTTCACCGTGCTTTAGCCAGACCTGAACTCAGGTACTCCCATGTCGAGAAATTGACCTTAGCAGCTGTCTATGCTGTTCAAAGGTTACGTCACTACATTTTACTAAGGACTACAATGGTAGTGGATGATGTTAATCCTTTTCAATATGTTTTGTCCCGATGGATTATTGGGGGCAAATTTAACAAATGGATAGTCATTCTCCAAGAGTTTGACTTGGATTTTCAGTCCGCTAAATCTAAAAAATCCTTAGCTTTTGCTGAGCTTATAACAGAATTTCCGATGGAAGAAGATGTAGTCATTGAAGAAGACTCATTCCTAGATGAGCATATATTCTTGATATCCACCTTTGACCCCTAGTATGGAGATATACTTATATATCTCCAGACTTTGAAGTATCCTGCAGCTTCTTCGCGGGAGGAATGACGTAAGCTACGCCTTCATGCTAAGAACTACCTCATAATAGGAGATACTCTAGATCATCAAGGGGTAGATTATGTTTTGCCTCGATGTCTTACCCATGAGGAAGCGGAGATTGTCCTGAATGATGCCCATAGTGGGGCGTGTGGGGGTCATTTATCTGGGTTAGCAACGGACCAGAAGATACTACGTGCCAATTATTTTTGGCCCACAATCTTCAAGGATTATGTGGAAGCCATGAAGCACTGTCATCCTTGTCAGATTTACACCAGGAAGATGCGGTCACATCCCGCTCCGTTATTTCCTGTTGTCTCAGTGGGCCCCTTCATGAAGTGGGGGATTGATTACGTAACATGTAACCCAGCCTCGGCTGGGGGGTACAAATATATCATTGTCGCTGTAGACTATTTTACGAAATGGGCAGAGGCAATGCCCACCTTTAAAGCCGACGGGGAAACCACATCTTTTTTCATGTTCAATCAAATAATAGCATGGTTTGGTATACCCAAGGTGATTGTCACTGACCATGGCAGTCATTTTCAGAATAGCATGATGATGGAACTGACCACTATGCTTGGATTCAAACAAGAACATTAATCTTCGTACTATCCTCATGCAAATGGTTAGGTTGAGGCTATTAATAAAACTTTGAATACTATCCTCAAACGTACTATTGATGCAGCCCGTTCTAACTGGCACATCATGATATACCCTGCACTTTGGGCGTATCAAACTAATGTAAAAACTGTTACGGGTTTCTCCCCCTTCCAACTCATTCATGGAGTGGAAGCCGTTACCCCGGTTGAATGTGAAATCCCGTCTTTGAAAATAGCTATTCATGTGTTACCTGATATGACGAAGCTTGAGGAACGTCTTGTACATTTATAACATCTCAATGAGCAGTGTAGAGATGCATTGACAACAAATCAAGCTCACAAAAATAGGGTCAAAATCCAATATGATAAATCGGTCAAGCCTCGGATTTTCTCTGAAGGGGAGCTTGTTTTTCTCTGGGACACAAGACAAAGAACCCCTGGGGGCAGGAAAATTCAAGTCCATGTGGTTGGGGCCTTATGTCGTGTCAAAGGTATTAAAGAAGGCACAGATGAATTGATATATTTTGATGGGAATAAGTTGCCTGAGCCTAGAAATGGGCTCTACCTGAAGAATTACTATGCTTAGGCTTAACACTTTTTCTTGTATTTTATTGTATGTATTTTTATGTACACTAGTTCATCGGATTGTGTTTTTTATAACATCTGCTGGTTGTTTCAGATGTCTTCTGAGAGGTTCATAGGTTTCACTAATGGAGCTAGTCGTCACACTTGTAATCTAGCTTCAGCGGCATGGGTCATTTATTCTCCCTCAGGACAGTTAGTTGCCTCAGGAGGCGCTTGCTTAGTTCCTGCTTCTAATAATGTCGCTGAGTATAGGGCTGTAATTGAGCTTCCATGGGATGCTTTCTCACGTGGTATCACTCAGCTGGAAGTTCGACTGGACTCTCAATTGGTGGTTTCCCAGCTCAATCGAGCTTATCAGGTGCGGAACCCTATTCTATTACGTTAGTTTATGCAAGTTAGGTTATTGGAAAGAAATTTTGAATTCATTACATTCAATCATATTCCAAGGAATCAAAATTCATTAAATGATGCATACTCTAATTACATCTTGGATTGGCATTTAACACATTTCTCATAAAAATATACAGCATACACATAAAAAACATTTGTAAATAGCCGACAATATACATATATATGTGAATATCTGTCCATAGATAGGTCGAGTCTCTGATCCTCAGATCCAGTCATAACTGTATAATATACAAAAAATATACAAAATATGGATCATAGTCCATCAAATGCTCTAGATCTAAGCTGGACCACCTCGGTTCCCCCGGTCTCCCTGTACTTTGGCTTCTTCAGCCTCTTCGGCTTTAGTAGCCTCAACATCATCTATGTATACTAAAACTACTCTGGCTACCCACCTCAAAAGGTGTATCCAGATAGGTGGTAGACCAACCAAACTCCTACATGATGGCTGGGATGTGCTCAATCTGTAAAGTGGGTACTCTCTAGGTAAGCCTGGCCAACTTCCCCTGAAGAACCCTAATCAGCCCCTGGTCTTCTCCTAAAACAGGATGCACATACATGCGTGGATGCCCTACAGGGCGAACTGGTCCAATATCTTCATTTTGACATGTTTATAGGATTATAACTCTTATACATATGTATATATCTCTATATTTAAAATTCAATAAAATTTTTAAATTTGAAAATAAAAATTACCTAACTCTCCCCATGCTCCTCCTGGAGGGAGAATGAGGTCTGGATCACCACAGAAATCCATCCCAACATATGGAAACTGCTCCAGTGCTGGAAACTACCTCTCCCACCAAAATTATAAGTCATCATCATATACACTCTGCACCAAACCAGCTTCTCCCTGGTGGAGGAAGATATCTCCCCATCTACTCAGCCTAGGCTGACGAGGAGAACAAACTGGTAGGGGTAATGCAAGGTTCAATACTGGCACTCTCTCTCGAAGAAGGCTACTAGTATGCTAGAATATCCAAAGTTCTTCCTCCTTCCTCTCTTGCAGTCAGAGAGCTATTTTCTCAAAATCAAGATAACTCCTGAGCACCAATCATATAAGGGCCCCTGCATGCAATCCACTGCTAACCTCATATGGTTCCATGTAGCAAGATGAAGAGAAGATGATCCCGCAACCCTCACTATGGTTCTTGTCAATACCTATAGAGGAAGATCACGTATGTGTACAATAGGGATGCAACTCCCTCTCTTTTGGGCACCTGGTGCGCAGTATATGTCAATGTAGTTTTGGACACTTGGAGGGTCACCGCCTCTACTGGTGCCCTCCAAGTTGACTGGATCTCCTCATCATGATAGATTGGCAATGGAATAGATATCCTCTAAAGTAATCTCCAAGGATTCACCTTGAAGGTCAAACATGACCAAATCATGATCCCAGTAATTTATCATGAACTCTAGTAGGCGGATATTGGCCCGCATAGGTGATGTACAAAAAAACTTTAACAATCCACTTGAACGTAAAATATTCACAGTGGGGGAATCTTGGAGTGCTTCTTGATCCATATCTTCATGCTCACACTCCCTCCACTCAAGCACCATCTTCAAACCTAGTAAAACAAGCATTGTAAACCTTTAGTTTCATGTAAAAATTCAAAATTTTGACCCTACATACTTCTTTTCCCCTTCACGCAGCGTATGCGACTGTCTAGTTAGGCATGTCGCGTACTGTATGCGAGTGTCCTTCAAGCAACTCTCGTACAAAACGCATGTACGCGAGTTTCACTATAGCGAACCCGCGTACACAACGTTCCTTTGTTGAGAGCGCTCAAAAATATAAAATTTGGACTCAATTTTGAAATTTGCTAGGATCAAATTGAAGAGCTTGGGGTGTAGTCTTACTTGACACTTGTGGAATTGAATTTGGTCCACTGGATTTTCCACATGGATCAACTGAAGGTAGAGGTGAAAACTTGTTTCTTATGGCTAAAATTCAAAATGGTGAGTTTTATTTATGTTTTTGAACTATTTATAGAAATTATATTTCTCAAGTGGGTTTTTTCCTATAGTTCATAATTCATTCAACTAATACCATATCTTTTTGCACTGTAACAGGTTTATCATCATTCTAAGGTGTTTTTTGCTCATATAGGATTATTTTTCGTTGTTTCACATGCGTTTTGCATCTATACTTACTCCATCTTAAACTTAGCAATCAACATCTTAACCACGGACTATGGTATTTTTAACCATTAGCTCCTTGTCTTTACCATTGTTCTTCCGTGGCTAGGGCCTTTCTCTCAAGAGTATCCTCATTTAGAACCTATGTTGTCATTCGACACTCATGCTGCAACTGTCTTAGGTATAGGGGAATCCTTTTAGCTATTTTTCATGCCAAATGGAGCTTCATTTTGGTCTCTTTTTACAAGCTATCCCTTTATAGGACTCCCCTCCCTTATGGAGTTTCTTTAGGCCCAGGTTTGATTCCTTAAAATAGACTTGAATGCCGAGTTAACTTGTCTGTTAAAGCTCATTAAGAGTATGTGAATGGGAATCTGTATTGGTGGTAGGTTATCTCTTTCTCAGACCATTCAGAATAGCACGAGAAAGGATCACTCTCTTTTCTACAGAATTGAGAAGAGTATTCTCAGGCATAGGTTTATCACTTTTCTGGATCTGAGGGACTAAATTTACGAAAAAGGAACACTCGGTATGAGCTTAGTTTTCTCTTTTTCATGCTCTGGACCTAAACATGAAAAAGATTCCGAGTGTACTTTATGTCTTTGTCATGCTCGTTAAACACTAAGAATAAGGCATTGAGTTTATTGTTGTAAGCCCCATTTCTCATACTCAAATGGATCTTTCTGAGTGATCTTGCTTTCCTTCACACTCATAAAACTCAAGCTATATGCTACTCTCGAAGGAGCATTGGGTAGGTGGTAATTTAACCTTTTTCGGACCTCCCTGACTAAGTACGGAAAAGGTTCACCTTTTCTTCTACAGAAGTTAAGAGAGTTCTTCTGTGGTATGTTTTATACTTTTTCGGCCTCAGGAGTTTAAATTGGATGAAAAAGGACCCCCCTGGAGTCTTCTTTGGAGTTTTCAGACTCTCTAAATGTGAAAACACCAACTGAGCATGTACTAGTTCGGGCTCATTAAATCCATGAATCAGTGACACTATCAAGCAATATTCCCTCTTCTCTTCAAGCTTGTTAAAAAATGAAGAGAGATCCGAGTTGAATTTCCTAGACTCGTTAAAATTTAACACGGAAGGTAAGGAAGAAGTTTTCTTTTGGTTTTCAGTTAGTGGTAGCATGTCATCCTTGAACATAGCACTCTCTATTTTTTTCGATACTCATGTCTCAGTGTTCACTTTCAGTTCAGCTATTACTTTGAGTTTTTTACTCCTCCTCTTGTCAGTTCTACTTGGGGAATCTGATCATGTCTCCTACATGAAAGATAAGTCTAGTTATTCTATCTATAAAATTAAAAGCTGCCTTGGGTCATCTCTGTGTCATGCTCACTGTTCAAGGATTTAACTCAATGTCTGATCTATAGCCTGATCCCATCATTGTCATATCTGTTATCACTTGTGTCTCCCTTCCTTTACGCAGTTCCTAGTCACTATTATGATTCGTTGGAGGATCTATTACCTTCCTTATCACAGTATGGTTCCACATCAGCACTTCCTGACGACGAAGACCTAGAAGTTTGACGATTATACCTCAGGATTAACTTTTAGTATTGGTGAATTCCTTTGCTTCAGTTGTTTATTATCATCTATTGATCGATAATCTCTTGAATACGCTCCATGTTTGACTCCAATAACATCTATTCACATGGCTTGGATTGTACTAGTTCTTTGGGATTGTTTATGAAGACCTTAGTTTCCTATTTATGGACTAAGTTGCGCAAGAATATGTTGTACCTATTTACACAGCTTCCATATCTTTGAAGACTCATCATTATTGTATATTGTGGCTTCGATCCACATTTGTAATATACGTGGTCTTGTACCATATTATATGATGTACTCAAACTTTGTAATGGAGCTAGTGTTCCAGTATATTGAACATAGCATCCTCAGATATGACTTTGTATATGACATTATTATGTATTTGTTTCAGGTACTACCTCTGCTCCATTGGATTTCTGAGTTTTCCAAATATAATGATTTTAATTTATTTAGGCCATTACTTCCCTTTGAACTCACACATTAGGGGGCGTCTGTTATCAACCCAAATGGCACTTCTCCGTCCGAGTTCCGACACTTCATATGTTGGTACAAAAAAGGACACTTATGGACTGAAGGTTGCCTAAACACTATAGATGGGCATGACATGAGATGCATTCACTTTCCAACCGGCTTGCCATTTTACCTTTCTATATGTCGATTTCCGTACGGGACTATCTCCACAGCAACTCGCGTACGTACGCGACTATCTCCACAGCATCCCATGTACTGTACGTGAGTATCTTCATTGCAACCTGTTTATAGATCTGTATGCAGGTTTTCCTTATAGCAACTCATGTGTCATACGTGGGTTGCCAGTATCAATAGTTGCGTACACATACATTTGACATTAAAAATAATAAAACACGATTAATGGATATTTGTTGAGCCTTAATCATTAACTATCTCAACTATCTCAACCTCCTCAACCTTCGAAACCGCCCTATTTCCCAAAGTATAAATAGAGGCCTTGGGGAGGGCATTGATCAATCATACTTGGAGAGCAAAGTTATGCTGGTGGTATATCTTCAGAAGTCTTTGGAGCAGCAGAACTCAGAATACTTTGATTGTAGAGGAGTCCTTGTCTCAGGCGTTGGGTTGTACACTTATCTCATTCACTATTGTTAATAAAGAGAATTCTTCTTCCAACTTTGTGTTGAGTCTCTTTCATGTATCATGTTTGATGAATATTTTTGATTAAGCACTCTATATATTGTTCATCTAACTTGTCATATATACATGTATAATATTGTACTTGGATAATTTGCTCTTTGCAGGTGAAGGAGGTGCATCCCTGAAAGCTTTGGAGAGAAGCAGAGTGGGAGAAGAGAAAGCTTGGATCAACCGTCGTTAATCGGGTGAGTTCAACATTTCTTCCTATTCCTTTTCTATACTTTAAAGTTGATTTTCTGCAAGTTTTAGAAGTACGTTGGTAACCCCATACCCTAGGTTATAAGGGTCTTTATTCCTGAACAACAGTACCAAAGACTTAAATTTGGTGAAGAAATCCTGGATGGTCTCGTAATTTGCTGGGCTCAAGGTGATAATCTCATTCTCGAGTTAGCTTCTCCTCATTTCATCAGTTTTTCGAAAGAGATATTCAAGCCTAAGACAAACTTCATTTGGGGTGGCCAAACTGTCAACATGAAACATGAGTTCTCTTGAGATGCTGAGACATAGCATCCCAATGGCTTCGTCAAGTCTATTGAAGTATTTTGACTTCTCTACTGTAGAGTTTGGCTCTACCTATGTCCCCATGGCGACCCTGTAGAGACCCTTGGATATCAGTTGGATGACCATTTTTTACTTCCATTCAAATTAATTGAATAGATTTAGAAATACATGGCTTTTGTCCATATCTTCTTGCGTTATTGGTGAGAATTTGATGAATGTACCTGCAAAACAACACTCAAATCTATATGGAAAATCCCTCAATATGTAACTCAAAACACTCTGGATTGATCTACAACTCCAATCATATCTGATACCATGTGATAATTTGATTCACATATGGATCTAGGAGCACAAGAGACTCTCACAATTCGAATTAGTTTTCAAAACCCATCAAAAAGATTGAAAGAGTAACAAAATTTACGTACACATGTGAACACAAAGTGGATATTATTGAACTGTATAACATCTAAATGTGTTTAGATCAGGAATATATTACATTAGGAAGAATTCACGAGTCTTAGGAAGCCAATTGGGAGTGTACATGTGTCATGGAAAGATTTGACCTCAATCCCCCCTAGGTGGACTAATGAAGCTCCAACTCAACCCAAATGGTCATGAAAACAGGTGTGAACATTGGTGATGTGTGTTGGGGAAATAATGAGTCCAAGGCATGCATAGGTGAGTAATTATAGGCGTGGGAGTGGATCAAGGTGAGCAATAAATGCTCAATAATCCCAAATATGGTCTAAAAACACCCCTAACGCCCCTAGTCAACCCAAAATCCACAAAAAAGAGGAATGGGAGCACTCTTGTCATTAATGAGGGCACACATGTGTTGGGTTGACCAAGTTGGAGAGCTGTTGCAGGTTTGAACATACCAAAATAACTAGATATCTTGTTGAATCGGCTTCCCTAAGTTTAAACCATATGATATCACTACATGAAAGGAAAGGAAAATAGTGTAAGGTCAAAAGTATGGTACTAAGGATGTATTACTTGTTGGAATATCCTAAATCCAATCATAAAAAATTAATCATTATTTGATTAATTTCCTACCCACTAGCTTAGATAGTTGGCATCCACTTGCACCTTAAAGTCAACACTTTCCATCTATACTCCACGAATGATTTGTTTCTGATTCTGGGTTGATATTCACCACTTTATGGACATCCATAATTGGTACCAACGCTTCAATACGAATTCTGATTTATTATTCTTTATCTAGATTTTTTGTGGATAAGGTAAAGCTAGTTAACTAGGAAACTGGAAGCTTTTGTTGCCAACCCATCCTCCATTATTTCCTCTCCATATTCCAGGATTAGAAAGTATTTCCTTCACTCATCATCACTCACTCATGCTATTTCTAATTTAGTCTCCTATGGGGGTTTATCATAATTAGTAAGCCCGCTTTATGATCTTGCATGAGTTGTCTTCCAACAACTATATTTTCCTTTATAAGGATGTATTTATACCTATGTATAATATCAATTATCATTTATTGATCATTCATTAATGTGTGTTCATTAATTCTTGTTCTTCTCTCCTTATGATAATTCTCTGTGAGGTTAACTGTGTTCCTAGATCCTTAGCTTGTTTATGAAATTCCTTATGCCATCAAGGATTTAGAATTTCTACGTTACTTCTCTAACACAGAGATTTTTCCATTTTCCTAAGGACTCCAAGAGCTTCACACTTGGGCTTGGACAAGGTCAAAATTTATCTTTTGAAACTGGAAACCACATACCGACTACTAGCTCTTAGGGGATCCTCAAGGTGCACCAAGACACAACTGTTGGCATTAATGAAAATTTAATCAACAATCTCCCCCTTTGTCATTGATGACAACACCAAAGCTCCCCCTTAGAATAGGATCACTTTGTTCACAACACCAAAGCTGCCCCTTAGAATATAATTCCCTTGTTCATAGTTTTACCTTCCTTGTTCAACTCCCCCCCCTTGGCATCAATGGAAAATGGTACTCGTTGCAGTATTACTTCTCCCCTTATCGTACTGTTGTATTATTTGAATATGGACCATTTTAATTAGGAGATAGTATGACTCCCAATTTTTCTTGGATGTACTCAAAGGTTTCTCTTGGAAGAGGATTAGTAAATATGTCTGCAATATTCTCTTTCATCCCAATATATTCCAACTTGACATGATTATCTCTGACGTGTTCATGAATAAAGTGAAACTTGATAGGAATATGCTTTGCCTTGGAGTGCATAATCGGATTTGTGGAGATGTTTATGGCACTCGTGTTGTCATATAGGATTGGAATTGGTTCATCACCTGTTACTTGTATGTCTTGCAAGTTTTGTTTCATCCAAAGAATTTGAGTACAACAAGCTGCTGCTGCTATATATTCTGCTTCTATGGTTGATAAGGACACTGGAGATTTCTTTTTTCTTGACCAGGATACTAGACAATTTCTGAGGAAGAATGTTGTACCATTGATGCTCCTTCTATCATAAACAAATCCTTCTCAATCTGCATCTGATTAAGCTACCAATGTTAGCTTATTTCCTTTTGGGTACCAAAGTTCAAATTCCATAGTTTCCTTGAGATATCTAAAGATCCTATTGACTGGAGTGATGTATCATGTGAGTTTCCTTGGGAGTGGCTTGGAATCTTACAACTTGTCCAACCTTTTATTCAAATTCCATGTCATCATGTGTTAGCCAATGAAATTGATTTAAATTTGAAATACCGTATAGGTCTTAAACACTTTTTTAATATAAATTTGGGGATAGGTATCATAAAAAAAACTACTTTTTTTGTTTGTATTTTTGACATATCTCCCCGTGATTTTACTCAAATTTCGATCGGGAGAGCTCGTTGGATACAGAATTAAATTCCGCATCCAATGATTACCCACTTGGCTTACTTTTGACGGACCTCGCTATCCCAAAAACAAGAAATACCTGAAAAAATGGAATGATGATGTCATCATTCCATTTTTTCAGGTATTTCTTATTTTTGGGGTAGCAGGGTCCATCAAAAGTATGCCGAGTGGGTACTCGTTGGATGCGGAATTTAATTCCGCATCCAACGAGCTCTCCCGATCGAAATTTGAGTAAAATCATGGGGAGATATGTCAAAAATACAAACAAAAACTAGTTTTTTTCTTTTCTTCCTCCAAAATTAATAAATATTATTTTATTATTTTAACTATTATTTTATTAGTTCATTTTAGGAGGCCCATTTTGAGTTGAAATTTCCTCTAATTACTTGCATCACATCGGTCCTTGAGGCTGTTACATATAGTATACTACCAATCATTGACCTATAGATAATTTGATCAACTTCTTTAGATTCATCTTCCTTGCTTATCTTACAATCGTTTATCATAGGAGTACTCACAGGTTTACAATCTTCCATATTGAATCTGTTTAAAATTTCCTTGATGTATTTTGTATGGTAATGAAAATGCTTTCTGTTCATTGAGATATCTAAAGTCCCAAGAACAAGCTTAATTCAACGAGAAAATACATTTCAAACTCTTTTTGCATGTCCTTAGCAAACTGTTGAATTAGTGAATCATCCTCACTTCCAAGTATCATATCATTAACATATACTTCGATGATGAGTATGCTATCATGTTCCTGTTTGATGTACAATTTTTTGTTTGCACTTCCCCTTTTAAATATTTGTTTCTGTAAGTATCTATCCATATTAGAGTACCAAGTTCTAGGGGCTTGATTTAGGCCATATAAATCCCTTTTGAGTCTGCATACATGGTCCTCGTTTTTCGAAAGCTGAAAAATTTCTGGTTGTTCGCTGTAGACTTATTCTTCTAATTCCCCATTTAGAAAAGTTGATTTTACATCCTTATGATACAGTTTGATGTATTTGTAGAAACCATAATCCAATGTCATTTTGATAGCTTCCATTCTGGTTATTGGTGCAAATGTTTCTTCAAACTGTATTCCTTCAATTTGAGCATAGCCTTTACAAACCAATCATGCCTTGTTTCTGATTACCTGTCCATCTTCATTCATTTTGTTTCTGAAGACCCACTTTGTGCTAATCACATTTTTGTTCTTGGGTTTAGGAACGAGTTCCCATGTTTCATTTTTCTCAATTTGGTCTAATTATTCTTCCATTTCCTTGACCTAATGCGCATCTATTCTGGCCTCTGCAAAATTTCTTGGTTTAACTATGGACAGGAATGAGAAGTGTACTTGCTCATTTCTTCCAGATTGTCTTCTTCTAGTTCCTATTCCAACACTTTTATCACCAATAATTAGGTCTAATGGATAATTCTTTTGATACCAGTTATTAGGTATTTGTTGATCTTTCTATTGTTCTTGTTCCATAGTAGGCTGCTTCTATTCTTCATCCTCAGTAGGTTGTTCTTCATTATCATCTAGTTCTTCTTCCATTTTGTTTTCTTCGTTTTCCTTTTGATCAGAAACTTCCTTTTCTTCATCGTTCGATTCTTTTGGGTTTTCTCTAGATAATGTTAGTTTGGTCTCGTCTATTTTCATGTTGATGCTTTCGGTTATCTTTTTTAGTATCAAACTGTAGCATTTGTAAGCCTTCCTTTTGGATGAATATCCAACGAATATTCCCTCTTCTACTTGAGAATAAAAATTTCCAATCTTCTTATCTTCTCTTTTGATGTAGCACTTACTTCCAAATACTCTAAAATGATGCACATTTGTTGTTCTTTGTGTCCATAGCTCTTAGGGAGTTTTATCATTTTTATTTCTGAGTAATCCTCTGTTCATCATGTGTATTTTTTTATGAATTGCTTGTGTTCAAAATTTATCATTCAACTTAAATTCATTCAGCATGGTCCTATCCATCTCCATTACTGATCTATTCTTTCTTTCAACAACTCCATTTTTTTGAGGTGTTCTGGCTACTAAAAATTGTCTCTTTATTCCATTCTCTTCACAGTATTTGTTGAATTCATCTGAAGTGAATTCTCCACCATTATCATATCTGAGGCACTTGATTCATGATCCAGTTTCATTCTCAACCAGTTCCCTGAAAGTTTTAAAACTTCCAAAATATTCTGACTTTCTATTGAGAAGACATACCCAGGTCATCCTATTATAGTCATCATTAAGTAGCATAAAATATTGTTTACCATTTAGTCCTTTTCTTCTTTTTGGCCCGCATAAGTTAGTATGAACAAGATCCAAAGGTTTTGTATAGGAATTCCCTTTTGTGTTGAAATTGACTATTGTATGTTTTCCATGTTGACAATGCTCACATACAAAATTAGTAGGTTTTGTATTTTCTGACATATTTCTTACAACTTGGTTTTTGTAAATTTTGACCAAGTTTCCAAAAAGTATATGCCCCATTATTTTATGTCAAATACAACTCTCATCCTCCTTTCCCAAGTGACAATTCTCGGACTCAATCTTATCCAATACACATAGGATTCCTAGTGGTTGTGGCTACTAAATTTCCTGATCCTTATTTTCTTATTCTGCATTCCCTTGAGATGAAGAGGAGTTCATGTCCTTGATCACACATCTAGATAATGCTTAGGAGATTATGCTTGATATTATCTACAAGAAATACATTTTAAGCCATGGATTTTTTACTTTCAAGCTTCATTATGCCCTTCCCCAATACTTTTGCTGAATTGTTATTTCCAAAAGAGACGGATCCTTTGTCCTTTTCAATATTAAAAAAATCACTTTTTTTACCTGTCATATGCTTGGGGAAACCGTTATCAACATACCATTCACCAATGTTGTTATTCTAGGATTGAAAAGCAATTCCACATTCATGATTATTCAAGCTGTCCTTATGTTTGATCCATAGCTTGTGATGTTCCCCTTTTTGGCTATTGGGCATTTTCTCATTTCTTACTGTTGTTATCTTCATTCTGCAATCTGTGGCTATATGTCCAAAGTTGTTACACTTATAACATTATATCTCACATCCTAAAGGACCAAATTTGTTATTGTAGCGTGGCCATACGAGGTTTGCAGAGTTATTCCTACTCTCAAAATTTCTTCTTTGAAAACAGTTTACAACTTTGTGTCCAAATTTTCCACATGTAAAGCAATAGCCATAAAAGAAAGTTCCAAACCTGAGAACAAATGGAGGAGTTTTCCTTCTAATATCTTGTCTTTCTGCTCACCCTCCTTTTGGTATAAATTGTTTTGGTTGGAATTTGATCTTGTTTTCATTAGTAGAGTCTTTGACAACTTCTGCGTAGCTTCTTGGATTTTCTTCATTACCTGACATCATTGAGCTTGAGTCTTCATCGATATTTTGCTTATATTTTATACCAGTCTTGTTGAAGAATGGATTATTATTGTTGATAATTTTTTCCAGAATCTTGGAGTTGTTTTCATAACTCTTGCTGATATCTTTCTTATGTAATTGGGGTTTTAGACATACTATCTCTTCCTCAATATTTTTCTTTTCTTTGAAATTTTCCATAAGCTTTTTAGTAAGAGAGTCTCCAATTCTTTTTTCTTCTTCCAGCTTAACCTTCAAATCAACAATGACTTTCTTAAACCCTTGTACCTCTTCCTTAAGTACCCTATTCTCCTTCCTGGATTTATTTAGGTCATTCAAGGTACTTATGAGTTTTGCTTCAAGATCTACTTCACCTTCAGATTCAAATTATTCATCACTATCACAAAATTCATTTGAATTTACTACCATGAAGTGTACCTTTTCTGTTTCAATGTCATTGTCACCGTCACTGCTACTATCACTGTTAGAGTCTGCACTAGAAGAGTTGTTGTTCCTTTTTGAATAGAGAATTTTCTTCAATGTGAACTTACCCCTTTTCTTATCCTTGTAATTCTTGTACTTCCTGTATTATTTATAGCTTCCATCTTCATCACTATCTGATTTCTTTGCATAAGGGCATTTACAACCAAAATGACCTATTTTTCCACATGAAAAATACTTGAGCGGTAACTTACCTTTGTATTTTCCTGTACCTCTCTTCAACTTCCTTACAAATTTTTCTATTTCTTCATCATCTGAATCATCACTTGTTTCTTTCTCTTTTTTTATTTATTCTTCTCGGTTTGCTAGGAGGAGAATTTGAACGGTTCTTCCTTTCTAGATGTGCCCTATTATTCAATTCTCATTTCATAGGCTACAAGAGTCCCATGCAACCGATCTACTGTCACATTGTTCATATCTGCTCTTTCTTCTAGGGAAGCAATATTAGGATTGAACCACTTGGGAAGAGTTCTTAGAATCTTTAGAACAACTATTGATTCATTGAATTCTTCACCCAACCCTCTGATGGTATTTACAAGTTGATCAACTTGAAGAATGTAAGTTGTAATGTATTCATCATCATTCATCCTCAGATGTTCAAATTGTCCTCTATAAGTTTGAAGTTTGTCTTCTTTGACCTTGTTATCTCCTTCATATGTGGTTTGGAGTTTATCCCACATTTAATTTGAATAGGTGTAATGCATTACTATGTTAAAGATAGATTTATTTATAGAACCTGCATTTTGAACTATTATTGTAGTGAACAAACTCATATGGATCTGTTGGTACTGACTTTGGTACCTTGTACCCATTCTGAATAATTTTCCATATCTCCTCTCCCTGAGCTTCCAAGAAGGTTTTGATCCTTATGCTCCAAAATGCATAGTTAGTCCCGCCAAACATGGGTGTTCCATTTTTACTATGTTTCACAAACTTTCCCATGACTTCCTTCCAATGGTTAGACTGTTCTTGAAGGAACTTGCTCTGATACCAATTGTTGAAATACTGAGAGGGGCATGAATAAGTATTTGCACAATTGTTGTTCAGGAAAACACACCCTTATAACCTAGGGCCTCTAGGGTTACCAACTTACTAACTAAATGGCATACAATCAACCATTTCTAAAATTGAAATAGAAATAGGAAGAAAACTGAGCATACCTTATTTATGATGGCCAATTATCGATTTTCTTCTTCTCTTCAACTTGCTTCCATAGCTTCCAGGGTATCTCCAATCACCTGCAAATAAAAAGATATTCCTGCAATATCTTATATTATATCAATGGTTAATGAAATAACATATTCATAATGAGATAATAATATCATTCATAAATCACAATATACAAGAGTGCACAATATTGGAAGAAGAAATTTCTTTATTGATAAAAAAGTGTGGTGAGATTACAACCCAACATATGAGACAAGTGCTCCTTTGCAAACCAAGGACACCGTGTTTTGCTGCTCCTAGATATCTGAAGGCAAACCACTAGCATAACTTTTCTCTACTAAGTATGATTGATTAGCCTCAACCCCTACCCTCTATTTATACATGAGGAAAGAGAGAGGTTTCGAAGGTTGAGATGGTTGAGGAAGTTGAGATAGTTATGATTAAGGGTTCAACTATCCTTGACTAATCATGTTTATATTTTTTAAGTTTAAATTAAGGAATAAGTGACTATTGATATAGGCATGTTTCATATGATACACTCCTTTCTTTAAGGAAACCCGCGGGTGCAATGCATACGCGAGTTGCAATGCACATACTCGCGTATGATACATGGGTTGCTATGCAAATAGTCGTGTATTCAAATCTAATGTCCAAACAAAAATATATTCAGCTGGTAAGGTGATGCTGTATCAAAGGTCATGCCTGTCTATATTGTATTGGATACTTCAATCCAATTTGTCCTTTTGTGTTCTGACACATTGAGTGGCGGTAGTCAGATAGAGAAGTGCCATTTTACATGATAACAGATGCCCCTTAGTGTGTGAGTTCAGAGGGAAGTGAAGTCCGGAATACACTACAACAAAAACTCGATTTAGCGTCGAATTTAGCACTGGATTTTAGTGTAATTTTTTCTCAATTGTGGTGAACAATCTAGCGCTAAACTTGGCGCTATTGTACATTTTCGTAAAACGCTGTCTATTGCATCTTTTTTTTCTGTCCTTTTTAACATCCATTTTTGCGTCCATTTTTAAGCCCAATTTTTTGCATCTTTTGTTACGCCTTTATTTCCACCCAATTTTGCAATTTCTATTGCATATTTTTTTGTGTCCTTTGTTACATCCTTGTTTGCACCCAGTCTCACGCTTAGTTTTGCATCCAATGTTCTGTCTTATTTTGCTCCTAGTTTTTCATCGAGTCTTGCACCCAATTTTGTACCATGTTTTGCATAAGATTATGTGTCCAATTGTGCATCTAACGTTGCATCTAGGTTTGCATCCTTGTTTTGCATAAGATTAGGTGCCCAATGTTGCGTCTAGTTTTGCATCCAATTTTACTTATAATGTTGCATCCCCATTTGCATCTAATTTTTTATCTTGTTTTACCTCTTTTTTTGTATCCATGTTTGTTCCTAATGTTTCATCTTGTTTTACGTCGTTTGCATATAGGTTTGCACCTAGTGTTGCATCTTGGTTGATATCTTTTTTTGCATCTATGTTTTATCCCAATGTTGCACCCAGTGTTGCACCTAGTGTTGTGCCTAGTTTTGCACCTATGTTTGTATCTAATATTGCATCTAGTTTTGTGTCCAATGTTGGATCCCATCTTGCATTCAATATTACGTCTAGTTTTACATCCAATGTTTTGTCCCATCTTGCATCCAATATTGTGTCTCATTTTAAGTTTTTGCTTGCACCAGGTGTTCCTTCCATTTTTGCACCTGGTTTTATGCCTAGTTTTATGTCCATTGATACACCATATTTTGTGCTCAATTTAATGTCCAATTTAATGTCTAGTTAGGAGTCCACTTTTGCATCTACTGTTACGTCTAGTTTTGGACCTAGTATTGCATCTAGTTTTGAGTCATTAATTGTGTCTATTGTTGAGTCTCTTTTTGCATCCAATTTTGCATTTAGCATGACATCCATTTTGTGTCCATATTTGCGTCTGACATAAGGTCGACTTTTTCATCCGCTTTTGTGTTTAGTGTGACATCCACTTTTACATCTTGTTTTGCATTTAGTGTTGCGTCTAATATTGCATCCATATTGCATTACTACATTTTATACCTTTAGAAATACATTCCAATATCATTAGGGAATGGAGGAATCGAACCACCAACCTCCTGCTTGTAAAGCAGGCACTCTTCCATTGAGCTAGCACCCTTTAAGAATAGGGAAGAGGAAAAACATTAACACATAGATTTCATCATTTGTAATTCTAATAAAAGACAATAAGATCCAAAGACATTCATGCTTAAAATCCAATTTATTTTTTCAACCACACTAATAAGCACAAAAATCTACCATGCTCAAGCAACAAAATATCCTAAACAGTTACGCAATCTATTAAAGTGGTCTGCAAAAGAGTCTTAGAGAACAACATAATGTATTCATGCATACCTAATAACCTAAACTTGAAATGAACAAATAATCAGGGGTGTGTTTAAGAAATAGTTGTAGAATCCAATTGAGGATGTGTCTGTTGCTACATACATGTTGTTATTCATTAATGGGGTGATTTTGTTCAGCAATGGGATGGTAAGAGAAGAACTCATGAATGGTTACTAAAAGAATATGTCTACTATGTGCAACATATATGATATAATGAATATCTTAACAATTGACACCAACAAATTTGATTTATATTATGTGCATTATTTATAATCTAAAAATTAGTAAGATGTCAAAAGGAAAAAGGATCATACTGGTTTCCACAATTGATAAGGCCACAAGGAGGTAGATGAAGTTTAGGGGTTTCTCATCTTACTAACGATTGTTCAATAAAGAGATTCTGAAGGGGAATTCCATCACTTCATCAACATAGCTTCATGAATCCTGCGAATTTCGGGAGCAGGGGTGGAGAGGGGGGCTCCTCCACGCAACATAGCTTCATGAATCCATTTAATCGTAGCTAACGAAGAGAATGTGAAATAAGAACTAACAAAAACAACACAAAAAGAAAAAGAGAATAATGGGATTCCAAGTAAAAATTAGTGAAGAGACGTGGAGAAGGAATGAATAAAGGAAACTTTACATAGAAAAGAAAAAATGTTTGCTTGAACTATTCAAAATTTAAAAATGGGTTTATCAACAAACAATCTCAAATTGAAATTGATCTCAGGCACGTTAATGAACAATTCATGAGTTCCATATCTGTGATGATGAAGACTAATTTGATTTATGGGGTTCTAAATACCAACAGTTTTAATAATGGACAATTCAATTTCTTTCCCATCAAAATTAGACATGCCAATTTAAATTCAAAGATCATTGTATAAAATTGAACCTTAGAGAATGAAGGGAGGTGGGGGTTTTGGAGATAGTTCAATTTTTTTCACTTAATATTAAATAATACAACATTCGACTTTACATTTGGGGATCGCATGGGGTTTTGATAGGGGAGGACTAATCTAGGTCAAAATGAGAGAATTGTATTGTGCAAGTTCGTCGTCTTGCAGAACTGCAAGAATCTGAAATAGAAAAGTTGTGGGGATGAAAGGACACAAGAAGAAAACCCCCGAA
>LPNX010286218.1:173787-190388 GCA_001517045.1 Pseudotsuga menziesii | reverse complement strand
AACACAATTTGAGACCTGTCACCCTAAGTTTCCAAAACCAATGTTCCATAAGTGAACATAATTTTGCAAGAATTAGAATACCTGAAACACAACTGAAAAAATAAAAGTTTCACAACAATACAAAGGCCACAACACCACATAGTGGAATATAGAAAAGAATCACAATAGTATTTGAATAAATAATCAATAGGTCATGGACTTTAAAAATACAAGTTCTATGTGTTTTGAGATTCTAACTCAACAACAAAACTGTTGTGTGTGCATGTATGGATGTACGTAAGTGTATGAGTTAGGAGAAAACTTAAAATCCTTGAAAGTAATGGTCTTCCATATTATAAGCGTCTCTTATACAAAATTTATTTGTATTAAGCCATGCAAATATGCATGTGTTCTTTATTCTATGCATTTAATCTAATTCTAGATCCGTAGGCAAAGAAAGACAACAAACTATCCAACATCCGTAAGAAACATCCAACATCCTCTAGACACACTTTGTATGAGCATGAGCATTGTAAAAGAAAGGGATCAAAAGTCTGTGCAACTCCAGATAGATGATCGTAACATGCCCATTAGAAGGAAACTCATGAACCCCAAACATGGGTAGACATGACAAGA
Source organism: Pseudotsuga menziesii (assembly GCA_001517045.1). NCBI lineage: Eukaryota > Viridiplantae > Streptophyta > Pinopsida > Pinales > Pinaceae > Pseudotsuga > Pseudotsuga menziesii. The sequence goes on along the minus strand of LPNX010286218.1, from coordinate 189,773 downwards.
ACACTAATAATCTAAACAAAAGTAACAATAAAATATCTATGACATACCATTGATTTTTAACATCTTTTTTGTACTTCTCCCAAATTCTTTGTTGTGACTCAATCTTAGGGATGACCTCCACAGCAGTCAATATTTCTCCTTCCATTGCCTTCCCTGTAAGAACAAGCTTTTGCACTTTCGACAGCTCTGAAAAATTGACATCAATTTGTTAGACGACACAATATCAAAATAGTCAAAACAAATTCTGTTAAACATTATCATCAGTTGGAAATTTTAGGAAAACGTATTCTTGGATAACCATCTGAGTAGTAAAAATGAAAAATATCAAGGTAAAATGTAGTTGTGCTATGCAAACAAAAGGCATGTTCTTTAACAAATAATGCCCTAGCTTAGTATAAATAATAATTGTTATCTAGGGGTCCAACATGCCACCTTAAGGACCAACTTGCTAATTACTAACAAGCTATCATCCTAACAACTGACATCAAAAACAATGTAATAGCATTTGAATTGCTTCCTTTCCACCTAACCTTGAAAGTTAGAGGATTCAATGAAAATATCCGATCCCATGTAGTGAACGTTTATCCCATGTAGTGTTGTACTTCTTAAAATCAACAAGGTTCACTGTTTTAACTTACCATTAAGTGCTCAAATAACTACACTAAATTTGTTTTAATGGAGTGGTACTAATATTCACATAATCACTTGAGAATAGATGGAAGCATTATAAAAGTTTACCCAACAACAAAGCAAGTAAACGACAAAAAAGAGGACCGTCACACAAAAAAGAGGTAAATTTCACTATATTTTCATCATTTTAATATTGTTGAGCAGAGAAAGAAAGGCATACGAATGAGTAGATCATGGCAATAAATGCATTTATCTTAAAAGTAGGAAAAGTGTTGTTAGAAAACCATTAATACAACAAGTATTAGACTACTATAGGAATTTGGACAACCAACAGAGAAGGAAGCTTAATGTCAGAGTTACAAGTTGCTTGCAAGCCGTTTTCAAGCATTTTACAGCAAACAAACTGTCACATACCCCAATTTTGTAAAATAATGTAATTGTTTTAATTATATTTCCTAAGACATTATGTTAAAGTTAATGCTAAGTAGGAAATTATGACTCAGCAGAGTCAAAAGAAGTGGAATGTAATTCTGAATATTTTATTATTAATAAATAAAAAGTGGAGACAACAGCATTGGGAGAGCTATTAATAAGAGGTTACTGGTCAAATTGGTGGATGGAACTAGGTGGAGGGCAAAATACAAGTGGCAGCATCCTCAAACACTTCCTAAGTTGCAGGTGGCAACTTCCCTATAATTGGGGTCATGATCCCCCAAGAAAGTGGGATCAGAGCAGGTGGCTCAATAAATGACAACTAACCCAAAAAGACCTAGGCAATATTTTAAAAGTACCCAATGAATAGAGCTGAGGTTGCTCAGTTATTTCCAGAGAATAATCATTCAGGTGGAATGCTATTCAAGAAATTCATTTTGGGGAAAAAAAAGGAAAAAAAGTAAGGAAGTTGTTCTGAGAGGAATGCTGCAGTAACTTGGTTTATTACAGCTTGTTAGCTGGGAGAACTACTGATAAGTTCAGGATTGATACTGAGTTTGAAGACTGGTATTTGACTATTGTTGCACCTAGTTCCAGCCAGGGAGAGCAGAGCAAGCTCGGGGGTCCTGAGGAGTCGCTGTTTGAGCGCTCTCCAGGAATTGGTAGGGAGGAACGACCTCCTATTGCTGTTGTTGTCCAAGTTTAAACAGGTTTTGTCACCTAACTGTTTTTGTTTTAATAACTGTGAATGGTTGAATGTTATGTTTTTAGCTTATGATATGAAGATTTAGCGGGCTTAGTGATGTAAATGCTTTTAGTTTATCAGTAATAGAATCTTTTGATGAAAAATAAGATCCCACTGTGTTTTTCCTCATCTGGGTTTACCAGACCGTACTCCAGCACAGGGGTAAATTATAATAAAGATGGTATGATGAGATTGTAGAATAGTAGATTATTTCTTTATCTATTATCAGAAGAGATATTTGTTTTACTGACAGTAGCATGTGCTCATAGGCAAAACTATTTCCTTGTACAATATTTTACTTTCAGTAATTCCATTATTTTTCTGGAACCAATAGAAGAATATAATAATCGCTCTAGAGTAGGGTTAGATTAGATTTATCCACTGTTAAACCATACAGTTTCTTTCTTCCAGATTAGAATAATTTCACTAGTATATGTCTAATAACAAACTGAAAGTAGGAATAGTTAAATAATGATTAAATTCTACTGTCGAACCAATCTGGTCTAGATTTTATGTATTTTTAGTGATGTAATCATTTCATTATGTTTATTCCTTTTTATTTAGACTGAGCTCGAATGGTTTCTAGAGATGTTAACTTATCTTTCTTAAAATTTGAATGAATGTTACTATCTATGTTTATGAGATAGACTCTAGATAGAGTTAATTAAATTCTTTGTATGTAAATAAATATCTTAACTAATAAGATAAACTAAATACAAAAAGAAAATAGATAGTATTAGCATAAATTGCATAGGAATTAAACAATAAAGTGCTATTCTTCGATGTGCTCATAAAATAAACTAAGGATATTAACATAGAGGCATTAGTACTACCAAGAAAGATAATATAGTTATTTTATTAGTAATAATATACTTTTTATTTTATGCATTATAGGATAATTATTATTTTTAACATAAAGTAGTGTTCCTATTACTTTAAGTACAACTCAGAAGTAATTATACTTTCTGTACTACAAGGTAAATAAATAGTACTTAAGAACATTATTAAAATAAATTAAAAATATAAAAACCCTATATCATTGAAGGGTATAAACTATATATCAATACTTACAATTCTTATTAACAAGTAAGTCAATTTATAAACCAGGTACAGAAACCCTAATGATATCATTAACAATAAAAATCAAATGCATACTTGAGTAGGAATTAAATAACAGAATGGAAAAATGCTCGACTTATCGAGCTTAGCAAGTACTGTAAAACTTAACTAATAACCCCCACAGTTTGCAAAGAGTATTACAAATTAATTAACATTGAAGTTAATAGGGAGGCTGTATGTATATTCTTATATTGTCGAATTAGGGTTTAACCCTATTAATCCATCATATATATAATCAAATCAACAACTGTGGAGCCAAGATAATATTTTACTCACGGCTGTATAAAAAAAAATCAACCGAGTAAGGCAGTCATAAGCCAGTTTCATATTTATATACATAATTTTACAAATTACAGGTAAACGTTGTAATTATTATCCTACTATCGAGCCTTGAATACTATATTTATCATATAAATAAATTCCTAACTTCAATGCTGTAATACAAACCAAGATTTACAGAAGAGAAAAACAGTAATACTATCTTATATCATGGAATTAGGGTGAAAACCCTGTAAGTTCAAAATTACAATAGAAATAAGAAGTCGAGGTCGTAACCCTTTTTCAAAGTCAGGCTCATAGCCTAGCGTTTTACACAGCAATTAAACACAAAAAGGGGAAACTAACATATCCAATCTCAGCCGAAGCTGGAGCACCCTCGCACAGCGTAGGGGTTTCTTCTACTAATCCAAAGTAACAAACAGTTTAACAAGACAAACTAAAGCCGTAAGGGTTTCATGCATCATTGTTCCAACCCTCAAAAGTTCCAAAGGAACCCCATAAGGAGAAAGACCCATGGTGTAACCAGGCTTACCAGGACTTGCAACTGCTACTCAAATCTTTATACCAGAAGCCGCGCAGGAAGGAGAGCCAAGACCTATAACCACAAGGAAAATGGTAATGTTAGAACTCTGTAACCTGAATAATGAGTTTATGGTTAAGAACGAAACAATAAAGGAAAAGAAATAATTACTTTATTCATACCTGTTCCTTTTAATGAGACACGACCACCAGTGACAGTAATACAACCTTCAACGCGAGGAGATAACCCTACTGCAGGGAGGGAAAAGAAGGTTAACGCACAACCACACTCAAATCGCAATACAACAAGACAAACTTTCGAACCTCACTGAGGGAGGAGGTTATTTCAGACAAGGATTCGGGTTCATTCTACCATAGCAGAGGAAAAACCTAAGGGAGGAACAGCCAACGGATGACCAACAACAACATATGGAATGGCACTACTAAGAGGTAAAAGAATGAGCCACAGGAAGAGGACAAGCTGGAGGATACCGTCACAGAGGAGAAGCGACGTAAGGGTGCACCAGCACCATCACAGAGCGCTCAGGAGCCGAAGGAGAAGGAGGTAATGTGAGTTAGGGTTTGTCAACAGCTCTTATAACAACATGGTATATGGCTATGGTAATGCCATGATATCCTAGTAAATATTTGACGAGCAGTGGGTTATGTGTATAGTTCTAGTAAACATCTTACGGGAAGAATGATTCCCAATCATTCTTTTAAATCAATGGTTATCCATAGTCCACGTGCAAGGTCCATCAAACTTTTACGCTGCATGCAAATAACGAGGTGTTCATTATTATCAACCCTAGATTGGTAATCATCGAAATCATGGGAAATCTTATGATGACTTTTCAACATATAAAGTATGGTTATATGGAGTCCAAACTATCCCTTTATTTCATGGCAAGATTTGGTTATAACCCTCATGCCAGGTAAATAATATAATCACTTTAGCTTACAATTTTATGTAAAGGAGGTAATTCATTTATGATTTATTTATAGTATTTTAAATAGAGAGTAAGCTATGAATCGATCGTAAACATGGTCGACTTTTAGACCTCTTATTTCCACCTTATAACTCTTCTTATGAAATATTAAGTTCATTCCACTTTTGTCTTAACATAAAATTATATTGTAAAGGATCATAAAGGAGGATAATAGAGTAAAGAAAAACTATGACTTGGTCCTATTGACCTTAATAACCTTAATGGCTTATCTATATTGAAAAAAATGGCAACATATGGCTGAAAGATACAAAAATGAAAATAGTAACTACTATGTGGTGACAACCCTTGATTAAGGTAACACCCTTAATCATTTTTTTATAACTTGGCAAGGTTAGGCCACATTTAAATTATCTAGAAGGTTTACCATAATAAAATATATAGGCTATATAACAAATTAAGAGATGCATTCTTTTATGAATTATAGTCCCTTAAAAATTTGTTCAGTTTATTTACATAAAGGGAATAGAATGAACCCTGTTTCCTAAAGATATTTATATTACTAAAGATAAAATCTAGTTATGCATGAAAACAATTAATGAGGGAATTAAAACTCTATGCATCATATGCATCAACATTAGTATAGTATTCTTAAAAAGCAGCTTGAAGTAAAATTGTAAACTCATGTTATACTTCAGATTTTGAAGATAGGAACAGTAATACCTAAAATTTCTATCAGTTTACATTTACTAAGTAACGTATTCATATACGAATGAAATCATACTATGGATTGCATAGCTCTGTTACTCTTACTTTATTATAAATAATTCAGTAAGAAATTTTCATACATTACGACTATAATACAAAACAGTTCCGAAACCATCAAGAATCATGGATTTACTTCTATTAGAAAGAAGGCTAGTTTTTAAATGTACCTCAACAAGCGTTGGAAACTATTTAACATTTATTTTCTTACTGAGCTCTTCTTTTGCGATGAATTTGTTATACTTTAGAAGTGTGACAAGCAGCCCAAAACTCTTACCTGTAGTCTGTTAAAACTTTCTGCATTAGCTCGAAAGCTAAGTAAGCCCAGTTTGCATGACAGTCTCACCTTGTGGTCGCAAAAAGAAACAAAGTCAGTAAACTGAAAAGAAATGTTCTATCACTAAACATAACCAACATATAATGCAGATAATGAATGTAGTAATTTATAACTAATTTAATAATTAGTTTATTGTAATTATGAAATTTATATGCTTTTATAAATTTTTAAATTTTTCGGAAAATTTGGGGTTTTGACACAAACTTTGAGGAGTAGGGTGGCTAGCCAAGACCAATAATATTCAATTGTAGACATCCAAATAGTGTTGGAATTGTCCATTGGAAGTTTCCTTTGGGTCATTAGCTGAAAATGTATGTATTGTAAGTGGATCCCTCCACATCTATTTAAGATTATATTGTAGTATAAAAATGAAAACTTATTCAACCTCACCAAAATATCTAGATACATCCAACAGACTAAATAGAGCTACAAACTAAATATAAACTTAAAGAATATTTCCTAAATCTGCCAAGAAGTATAGATAACTCCATCATACCTACCATCTACAAAATATGTACCTACTATAGCTTCAAAATCAACCACTATCTATAGAATAGAGACAACACATTCACATCCCAGCTAGAATAGATCATACCTTAGTCATGGCCTGTTAGGAGAGGGTATGCACATTCACAAATAAGGTTTATCAAGCCTAGAGGAATGATGCCCAAGTTAACAGTCCAAGAGCAACCCAAAGAAATGAACACTGTCTACTTTATCAGCAACAAAATGGAATTATCATGCATTCTTCACGTGCTAATAAATGGAATTCAATTCAAAGGAAATTGTGAAATTATTAGTGAGTCCAATATGACTACAACAATAATCCAGTTCAAATGAAGGAGAAAACCCATTTCTTAGCTAGATGCAAGGTCCTTGATGGACTTGGAGTAATGTTGGTGGTAGCAATTTGAATAAATACTGAGCCAAAGAAGTTGAATGTCACAATGGCCAACAGGTGGGGAGGAAGAGGTTCAGTAAGAAACCACCAACAATCATCATAATAGATGAAGCAAAAGCCTAAAAGAAGTGAAAAAAACATCAAGTTGAGATTTAATATAATAATGTGAAGTTCTTATTAGGAATGTGGGTCCGCCTAAGTTTTGATAAGTCTCATTAGAAAGCTGGTAAAAGAGACTTTTAGAAAAGAACAAATTCTAATCTCCAGTGTTGTTAATTTTCCCCTTCAAGGTAACTGTAGGGAAAAGTATCGAAGAGTTTGAATTAAATTTTAATGTCCTTGTTTCAAGTTGTGTGTTGAGTAAAAGAAACTGTAGTAATTATCTGTAAAATCACCTAAGTGTGAAAAGAAAAAATAATAATGCCTAGTGAATTGAAACTATTTGGTTATACATATATTCACATTGCGTCAAGTGGTAGATATAGGAAACATGATCTAGGGGGGCCTACCATTTTGGGCTTCCAGCTAGAAAATTATATAGTTTAAAACATCTAACGTCTCTACCTTTCGTTTCCACATTTGTATGTCTTAAGATTGAAACAATGGCCCAAAATTTACACACTTTTCATTGACTAGTGCTTACACAAGTGTATCTCAACAACCATGTCAAAAGAGCCAATAATTAATTAGAAATACATATGCATTAGACATCAGTTAGAATTTTACACAGGAATTGAGTTCTCTATAAATTAGAAGAAAATGGCATATTGGTGGATTAACAAGTGACTGAAGGGAGGTATCATCTCATTGTATAAACTTACTTTAAATTAGGGGAATGGAAATGGAGCCCTTGTGTCACTAACAATAGACTGCACTGCTACTGAACTAGTATGTAATGATCTGTCTTTTACAGAAGGGAGTGTATGTGAAGAGATGGTAACTACTACTTCATATATTTCTATAGTTTGGATGAAATTTGTATCAAGTTTAAAGTTACATGATAGAAATAAGGAAAAAGTGTTCCATGTAGTGATTGACAATCATTGGTTGCTTAATGTATGGAGGGAATTTATAGAGCATCATCTTGGGAACAAGAAAAAAATGATTATGGAATCCCATGTTGTAACAAATATGAACCAACAGATTTGTTTGCATCACCTTTGTTGTTCTTTCCCTATCTTATATCTTCCATCTCAAAGGTCAAGCAAATATCAGATAAGATTGAAGTTCCTGACCTGTTTGATGCTCTTCCTAGTTATGAAGAAATTCTAGTTTTTACTAGGGATTTTAGCAAGGTCTGCAATATCACAATTTGCAATTCATTATTGTTGAAATCAGACCACTGTCAACAAAGTGTCGAAACAAGCAGTGTTCAGGATTCTCTTCTTTTGGTGCACACCACACTCTTCTTAAATGTAGGCCATACTCTATAATTGGAAGCCATACTGCAGGATTTTTTTCCAAGGAAAAAAATTGCAATTTCTATTCTAGTACAGCAGGTGCACAAGGCACATTCACTATAGCTTATATTTATTCATGCCCCACAAAGCCTCATCACAGAATTTAGACTCGTTATGCTCCTATCCTTTTACAAGATAGCCAAAAAATAAACTCTTAATCTGACCTTAAAAACTCCAATATCATGATGTGTTTACAACTCATGAAAATTTGAAACAGAGTAGTACATTTAATTTTTATCTTACAAAGAAGTATACAATAGTTCCCTTAACATATGACTTTACTTTAGAGCTATGAAAATAAAACAACTTAAAAAACTAAACAATCTGTTTTCATACAGTCAATACACCTTCAAGAGATTCTTCCAGTAATAATACCCCAGATTCCAATTGCTGGCCCTCATGAAACGACGTCTACCTCAGTATTTATCTCTTAGAATAAATGAGTGAAATAAAGAACTGAGCAAGTAGTAAGTGATTTTAGCCCAAATCAAGGTGTAAGCTAAACAATATTAAACTGCTTCTACTCTACACCATCACATGTGTTTTTGTAGAAAACTCTGGTGCTTCTAAAGGTATAACTAAGACAATGGAAAAGAGAATTACCATGGTGCAAAACTTACAATTTGAACCATAGATATGAACCAAAAACATAGTTTGGATAAGAAAGTGCATACTTTTTCAAATGCTGAGCAAAATTCCAAAAACTGCAATGCTGATCCAACGGCACTTGATGGAAACTCTATGCCTGCAATCAACTGCATTGGCTTCCCTTGAGGAAAAATCATTTCATCCATATCATTCTTGTCTTTTCATTTATTCCTCCTCTTCTTCAAAGTTATGTTACCTTATGCAACCTCTAACTAGAAATCAGTTTCAGAAATAGACTATGCATTGATGCCCTCCATAACATATTTCTTTCCAGGTTTTCCAACATTGTCTAATTTTTTTCTCTTTGTTTGCTTCAAATTATCCTTTAGAACATGTTCAATTCCTGTTGGCATCAAATTTCTAGTTTTAGAGTCAATTTCAGAAGATTTAATTTTGTTTAATTTTGATTTTACTTTAGCCAATTTTTGCCTCTCAAAAGGCTTTGTGCTTTCATGAAAAGCCAAATTTTTTTGCACATCTTTACTTGTAGTCAAGGCCTTACCATTAATGTTATCATTTTCATTTGTTGTAATCAAAGGGGATGCAGTTGTATTTGATTTCTTCTCTTTGTCGTTTACAATGTCACTTTCCAATTGGCCGTCTTCGCCAAGACCCGTGTTTGGAAGATCCGTCTCAACCTTCACCTTGATTTTCTTCTTGGATTTACTCTTGGTATTTGTTCCTTTTCAATTCAGATCAGAGGTATCCAATATATTCTTCCCATCCTTATTAATATTACAATCCAAATTTCCCTTTTTCAAATTGAACTCCATTTTTACCATATTAGTTCTCTTGTGATTCTTTTCTCCGGTTGGAACTCAAACAGTCTCTCTGGTGATCAAGACCCTTGTCAATTACAGGTTTATAGATAGTACTTGAGTGTTTTTTGTTTTAAACTATGATACAACTCATGATTCTAAGTGACAACCTTGACTGAGAGCAGAGGATTCATCCAATGAATTTTACAACTTGCTAACTTTTGAAGGAGTGGAATATTTGGCCAACAAAATTTCAGATTTCCCAACCTTTGAGGGAGACACCAGAGGTGGACTATTTTTCTCCTTTAAAGGACAACTTTCAGTTGCTTCCACAGAAGCCATGGAACTCTGAACATGCTTCAATTTCTTGACAAGGTCTTTCACATCAATATTTCCAGAATGAATATACATTAGAGGAAATTTCAACTCAAAATGGGCCTTTTAACTTTTATTCAAATTCCATGGCATCATGTGTTAGCCAATGAAATTGATTTAAATTTGAAATACCGTATAGGTCTTAAACACCTTTTTAATATAAATTTGAGGATAGCTATCATAAAAAAAACTACTTTTTTGTTTGTATTTTTGACATACCCCCCTGTGTTTTTACTCAAATTTCGATTGGGAGAGCTCGTTGGATGCGGAATAAAATTCCGCATCCAACGAGTACCCACTCGACATACTTTTGACGGACCCTGCTACCCCAAAAACAAGAAATACCTGAAAAAATGGAATGATGACATCATCATTCCATTTTTTCAGGTATTTCTTGTTTTTGGGGTAGCGGGGTCCGTAAAAAATATGCCGAGTGGGGACTCGTTGGATGCGGAATTTAATTCCACATCCAACGAGCTCTCCCGATCGAAATTTGAGTAAAAACACAGGGAGATATGTCAAAAATACAAACAAAAAAGTAGTTTTTTTCTTTTCTTCCTCCAAAATTAATAAATATTATTTTATTATTTTAACTATTATTTTATTAGTTCATTTTAGGAGGCCCATTTTGAGTTGAAATTTCCTCTAATGTTCCAAAAGAATGTTTATTGTGGAAACATTCAAAGAATTGGCATGCTTCTGTATCAGAACAGAAGGATCCATAAGAAATACAAACACTGTTGTATCAACATTAGTGTTTTGCAATCAAGTATGTTTGTTGCATTCAAGAGATAGAAGATGTATTAAGAAGACTAGATTTACAGAACATATTTCGTTCAGGACAACGTCATTTTCAAGGGTAAAATTGAAATATTCACGTATGTAGGTATTTACCTTAGAAAGACCTTGACACTTGAGTAAATCAACAACAGAAGCAAAGCATGTAGCCTTGGCTGCATGCACAAGAATTCTGGTAGGAGCACAACCTTGTTTTTTCCTGCAATAATGAATTCAACAACTTCATTTCTGAAAATATCAGACAATGCTCCCTATCAAAACCTGATTGAAAAATTGAGTTACAAAAGGCAACATAAAAAGTTCATGCCTTTTCCAGAATGAATTTCTATATTCAAACTTACATGCAAATACTGCAATTGCAGATATTTCTGCACCTTAGTCATTTCCACTCCTCAGATTTAACAGCCTCTTCAACCTTTTCTCCATATCTACCATGCTTATCAATGTGTATAGTTACTATGGATTTGAATAGATCAATGAAGCCTCAAAACTCAAAAAGTATTTGGACAATTTTTTCTTGAGTGACCATGTCAATCATTCCTGGTTGCACAACTTGTAGTTTCTCAATAAGAAAATAGTGGATCTCTATGACCATAATGATGCCCATGCTATAGGCGTACACACCCTGAGAGAGAGTGTCATCATAAATAAAACTTAATACTTGTTATAGAGTTTATGCATGTAAACCACTACCAAGGAGGTGGTGTAGGAAAATAACCTATTGAGCAAGCACTTGCGACAAACATTATGTGTGCATGATTTGTTGTTAACAACATTCTTGCAAGGCACCATGAATTCCAGAGTCTTTTACCGGCACTGTAATGATCTCAAGTGATGTGTTCATAATTCAAAATCCTTGTTAAAGCATAAAATGGAGGATTAAATAGAGAAAAGGAGAGAGATCCCCACACACACCTGGGGGAAAGTCTTGCCATTTTTAGAATAATAAATTCTCCCTCCAATAACATGCACTCCTGGAGACTTTGTCCGCTTTTGCACCCCATCAGTAGCTGAAACTTTTTTTGTGTGGAACCGACTGCTCGGGGAGACGAAACGTTCTCTTTGTTATCTGCTTGTAAGACCTTATTGAGATCCAACGCTGAACCATTTGAGGTAACCTTTTCATCAACTTTTTGATGTTTCTTTATTTTGGATGAGCCTATTGGGGAGGATAGTTTTGCTACTATTGCCACATCTTTGGTTAGGTCATGATCTTTGATAAAACCGCTATTTAGGTTAGATAATGTATCCTTCTTTTTATGCTGCTTTGGACAAGTCATGGTTTTACCCTTGCTGCATTTCCAACCATGAGTTGCCTTAAATGGGATCATTTTATCCTCGAACTTTACTTAATTCTAGTCGGTTGCAGCACGAGCATTAGCATTGCCATTCTTCAAGGTGATTTTCTCTTGAACCCTCGCACTATCAGGGTTTTCATTTCTTGGAAAGGAAAGCTTCTTCTTTGCGAGGGGAGTTGAAGGATGCTCATTAAAACGTTTTTTGCGACTTGCTTCACCAAGAGAGTTTGACGAAGGATGCTCAATAAAATTTACTTTTATTTACATCCTCTTCCCTTTAAATACTCATCTCATAGTCATAACTAAGGATTATTATGCATGCACATCCTTACCTTATAATACGAATTAGGTCAAGGTGCAGAGACAACCATAAAATATTAAATGTGTCAAGACACAAAGAGTAAGAGAGAACTATAAGTAAGTCTTATATTAAATTTACCATATATGTCTTTAATTAACACTATCAACTGAGAGTTTGACATGCTCTATTGTTTTGATGTTCTTATCAATCCTTACCAATGTGATTGCAAATCATTCTTTGAAGGTAAAGTCTATAATCTTTGGTCTTCTTCCTCATTATCATGCCTTTTGGTAAGACAATAAAGGGGGTAGTGGCCTGCATCAGCATGGAAAATGGTTTCGACATAGAGGTATACACATTAATTGTTTTCATTAAATAACTTAAATTCCTACCTGTGACTATTGATTCACAAAATCATGGATTGGTACAAAACAAAACAAATTTTAGAGCCTCAAGCCATTAATTACTCACCCCTAGAACTTTCTCAAATATCAACCATTAATAAAATTCTTTTGGTATTTGGGTTCAATTTAAAAGGAGGATTTTTGAGAGTGAGACATCCAGTGAATTGCAATGATTCAATTGACTTAGTCTTGATTCCATTACCCCTCCATCCCATACATGTATTCTTTCACGACAAAGTGTTGAACAAACAAATTTGATGCCCTGACCCCGATTATGATAGCTTTGCTAACTTGCTTGGTATGTATGATTTTCTTTTTTAAATGTTTTCTAAGTTGTGTATTATTTTTTCTTATGTTCCCAATCCTTATCATTCTTACATCTCTCAAGCTATGATTGCACGTGGATTCACCAATATGGTTTTGACCTAGTCTAAGTAGTTTTTTTTAATAATGAAGTGTGCTCCAACTTGAAAAAATACAATAGAATAATTGTTATGTTATTGAACTGTAAAGTTAATGATACACATATGAAAATTTAATGTGTTCAAAATAAGTTTTATTGAAAATATATCATTTTTCCATGTAAATATTAAGGGGTGCTCAATTGTTAAAAATTGTAAAAAAATTGAAAGAACAAGATTTATTTTTTGCATTTTTTGGGGGAAAGGGTTTAGTTAATTTATACTTGTCAATTGAAGTACAATTATTTATATTGTCCTTCATCTTTGAATGGATCCAATCATAAATACCCTTCCAATTGAAATTAAGACCCACCCTTGAAATTTAATCACTGCACACTAGGGAAAGTTTATATATATGCTTTAACTATAGCACCATGGACTTCTTATTAAAGTACGACAAGGTAAGCTTGAATGCTAAAGAGGCAGTAAATATGTAGTCACTATTGCATAAAAAAGAGTAAGTGCAATATGCCTATTTGGTATTAGAGTATAATTAGTAGTGGTACTAAACTATGGGTACTCCTTGGAAAATGGAGGAATGGGCTCACGATGGAGGATATGTTGGCCATGCCTCCTAGGGATATTTTATGATATGGAAAGGGTCATATAATGTAAATATATTTACTTTATATGAATAAAATATAAAGTTTTACTGGTTTTCTTTGATGGTAGTATTTATTTGGTTTTCACATTATTCAGAGCATCACATTGCACCCTTTTTTATCTTGTTTTACACCTTTCAATAAAATAAACTACAAGGGTAATTTAATAAGAATTTTTTTGTATAGGTTTCATATTAAAAAATTATCATTTATTTATAAATTTTAGATATGCATGGTTATTATGATAGGTGTCAAGTGAGGTTGGCTTAAATAAATGACCATGTGATGTAGATTTCATTATTTCATTTTGTATGAATTCCTAGTAATGAAACTACCTGGTTTTCTTCTTTGAGATTCCCATGAGACATCAACATTGTCAGAGACACTCTTATGACCAGGTTTAAATTTTTTTTTAAAAACTTCCACACCTTTATTGCAAATACAACAACTTAGTAAATATTGTGGAATCTATACACAAATATCCTAGACCCAATCAAGTCAGATATAGTGCATTTCAATCCCAAAATTTTCGTGGCTCCTTGGAAAATGGAGGAATGGGCTCATGATTGAATCAACTAGCCACAATCGATAGAATAAAGAATGGAACACCGATTGCAAGCGAATATTGCGATGGAGTTTAACAATTTTGACGGTCCGCTCAATCTCGACACAACCCATTTATATCTCAAGATTTAACATCTCCACCCTCCCATTGATATATAATTTCTTCTTTGGCGTGTTTATGTATAACCAATAGGGAGTTTAATCCCCTCCCTCTCGACCACATAGGCTTTCATCTCTTCTTCTTAAAGTTTCATTTTCTTTTATTTTTTTAACTAATGAGAAAAAAAGAAAAAGGTAAACATTTAACAAAATAGATTTAAGAAAATTAGCAAAGAAATCAATTGCTATATGGATTTTTTCACCATAACATCATGTCTGACGTGTTGTCATGGGCCCTAGTCTATAATGTCATATCTATGTGGAAAATCTTTGGCTTACAAGCTACAAGAAATGGTTATTTCAAGCTCTCTGTGACCAAGAATAATTATCATTGATTGGGCCATATTATGAATTCAAAATATAACGTCTAAGGGTAAGGGGCTCATGGGTCATGTGTGATGCCCTATACCACCTCAAAGGACCTATATAATACATAGATAATATCTATCCAATGAGTAAGATATGTCAGTCATTTTGAGGTTTGACACACCAAGTATGGCTTTCAGTCCCTTGGCCATGATTTGATGTGAAAAGGGTTATTGGGCCAAATTTTTTTCCCTTAGGGCTCATGAACTATGTGTGGGGCCTTAGGCCACCACAAAGCCCTATAAAGGGAATATTGGCATGTGAGAAAGATATAGTACCTCTTTTATGAATTTTGGTTAACCATGGATATTTTTTGTAACTTAAGCAATGGCAAGGTCAAAAGACATAGCCTTAGGCCATAACATTTTCATTTGGCCTATAAGCAAAATATGGTTGTAGAAGATTCTACACAGGGCGTAATAGAGAAATAGGAAAATACAACAACGATGGAGAATCCTTTTCATTTGTTCTTAGAAATCATGCTACCTGACATAAAATTATAAAGAAGCCACATGAGTTGATTCAATACCCAATTCTTTCCATCTTTGTTATTTTGATTCAATTCCAAATTCTCCCCATATTCAATGATCATATTGAAGGAAAATGAACTGATTTCACTACAACAAAAACTAGATTTAGCATCTCTTTTTGCATCCTTTTTTGCGTCTAGACCATCTTTCAGTGTATTTTTCTTCATTTTTTGGACAAAATGGCGCAATTTCACGGGTTGGTGCTATTTTAGGCGTTTTTTGCGTCCTTTTTCTAAATCTGGCGCAAATTGTGGCATAATTTGCACCAGGTTTTGCACCTAGTTATGCGCCAAGTTTTGCATCAGGTTTTGCGACAAGTTTTGAGCCTAGTTTTGCGCCTAATTTTGCACCTAGTTTGTACATCTACTCTTGTTGCGCCCCCTTTAACGCCCATGCTTGCCTCAACTTTTATGCCCTTGTTTTCATCCACTTTTGCATCCTTTTTTACATCCACTTTTGCATCCAATTCTGCTTCTTTTTTTGCATCCCTTCGTGCGCCAAGTTTTGCATCAAAGTTTACATCCTGTTTTGAGTCTATTTTTGCATCTTGTTTTGTTTCGGCTATTTTTGCATCCACTTTTGCATCCG
>LPNX010286218.1:128509-153498 GCA_001517045.1 Pseudotsuga menziesii | reverse complement strand
ATAATAATCTTCATATAGAGATTAACACAAATTAATGAACCGTTTTCCCATTAAGAACTTTGTACATGTTGGCCCTGGTTAAACAAGATGTGTTCATTTATTTTGTATGAGGAATATGATTGCATATCCAATGAGTTGCAACACTTTTTGAAAACTAGTGAACTAAAGCATTTTATCCTCTTAAAGGGCGACCTTCCATGAAATGGGTGTAGGGGGATATTGAATGGTTGCATGACAATAAGATTGCGTAATTGTTTAGGATATTTTGTTGCCTAAGCATGGTAGATTTTTTTGCTTATTAGTGTGTTTGGAAAAATAAATTGGATTTTATGCATGTTTGTCTTTGGATCTTATTTTCTTTTATTAGAATTACAAATGATGAAATCTATGTGTTAATATTGCTCCTCTTCTTTATTCTTAGAGAGTGCTAGCTCAATGGAAGAGCACCTGCTTTACAAGCAGGAGATTGGTGGTTCGATTCCTCCATGCCCTAATGATATTGTAATGTATTTTTAAAGGTAAAAAATATAGTAGTGCAAGATGGATGCAATATTAAACGCAATACTAAATGCAAAACATGATGTAAAAGTGGACGTCACACCAAACACAAAAGTGGACACAAAATACGACCTTATGTCAGACGCAAATGTGGACACAAAAATGGATGTCACACTAAATGCAAAATTGGATGTAAAAAGAGACACAATTAATGACTCAAAACTAGATGTAATAATAGGTCCAAAACTAGATGCAACAATAGATGAAAAAATGGATTCCTAACTAGATGTAAAATTGGACATTAAATTGACCACAAAATATGGTGTATCGATGGACATAAAACTAGGCGTAACACCAGGTGAAAAACTGGAAGCAACATTTGGCGCAAACAAAAACTTAAAACGAGACACAATTTTAGATGCAAGATGGGACAAAACATTGGATGTAAAACTAGAAGTAATATTGAACGCAAGATGGGATGCAACATTGGACACACAACTAGATGCAATATTAGATACAAACATGGGTGCAAAACTAGGCACAACACTAGGTGCAACATTGGGTGCAAAATTGGGCTCAAACATAGATGCAAAAAAAGACATCAATCGGGATGCAACACTAGGTGCAAACCTAGATGCAAAATATGACGTAAAACGAGATGAAACATTTGGCAAAAACATGGATACAAAAAAAGACGTAAAACAAGATACAAAATTAGATGCAAATGGGGATGCAACATTATAAGTAAATTTTGATGCAAAACTAGACGCAATATTGGGCCTAAAATTGGATGCAAACCTAGATGCAGAATTGGACACATAATTTTATGTAAAACATGGTGCAAAATTGGGTGCGAGACTCGATGAAAAACTAGGAGCAAAATAAGACACAACATTGGATGCAAAAATGAGCATGAAACTGGGTGCAAACAAGGATGTAACAAAGGACGTGAAAAAAGATGCAATAGAAGTTGAAAAATTGGGCGCAAATAAAGGCGTAACATTAGATGCAAAAAATTGGGTGCAAAAATGGACACAAAAATGGATGTTAAAAATGACGAAAAAATAGATGCAATAGACGGCGTTTTACGAAAATGTACAATAGCGCCTGGTTTAGTGCCGGATTGTTCACCACAATCATGAAAAAATTACACTAAAATCCGGCGCTAAATTCGACGCTAAATCCAGTTTTTGTTTTAGTGTTTCTTTAACGGAATGTGGAAGCTGGAAGCTGGGAGGTCATCTAGAGGTTCCATGAGAAAGCATTATCATGACTGGTACTTGAGTAATAGGCGGTTCGAGAGCCGCTTGTTATAAAGCCAAAGCTTCGTAGTGTTGCGCGCTTGATCTGTTAGTCCTTATAATAGAGCAGGCTCACCCGGTTCATTCTTAGCATCCAACGGTTGTATGGATTTGGCCCTTTGTCCCCGTAATTTATGTACCCTCGTAGAGTTTGAGGTATGGCTACTCAAATTAGGTCTCCTGGCTGGGTCTTATCCTGGATATTCCTAATTAGTCCATCTGTGTGAATACGTCTCATAAAACATAGTTGTAAATGCCAATTTGTAGTAATACAAAATCCAATCGCGAGATAGCGATCTAAATTTTGGTGACCTAGCATCAGTAGAGCCACCGACATAGGTATATATTATATAGTATATGAGAGAGAAACATCTAAGATAGAGACGGTAGAGGCATCAACAACGGTAGAGCTCCTACTTTACTTTGATCCATCCTGAAAAACTAGGCTTTGAATGGCTTGGCCCGAGAATCAAGACACCCACGTTGCCAACTGGGCACCTTGAGAAGTCCTCATGGGAGGAATAATATTAAATCCTCTCATGACCGAATTAAATCCTCTCATGGCTGAATTGGGGACGGACCAGACAGACCGAATTGATACTTATATCCTCAAATCCATAGATTGATTTAGTAGAAGCCCCTTTTGGAAATGGGTAGTTGTACATAGATCTATATTTGAAAAATTCTTCATTTTTTGCTTTGCCTCCATATGAAACTTCATAGGTTTTAATTTATATTTTAATTTGTATAATGTAGAAGTAAATAATATGTGTATATATTTAATTATATTAAATCACATAACATATGAACTATACATATTTATTTATATTAAATCTTTTAACATATGAACTATAGTAACATATTTATATTAATTATATATTATTATTATATTTACATATTTTACCATTATTAAGCTGAAAGAAGTTTATACATCATAAGGGTGTTTATAAAATATTTACCTATTTTATAAATTCGGTTAAGTATTATATTTACATTTATTAGAAGTATAGTATGGATGGACTATGAATATATGGATTTTAACATAATTCCCTAAAATGAAGCATGTTTTGTTGGGAGAAAGAAAATTGGAACAATTTCAATATTATGTTTCCCTTGTGGTTTGAATTTTGTACTTTCATGGGGTGTTTTAGAATAATCCCACTTGTTATGCATGCTTTAAATGGTAAACATATCCCATATGATTTAAACGATGACGATGATGAACTAGATGACAATGACAGTGATGATGTCATATTTGTCATTGTCATCATGATTATCACAATAATCATCATCATTGGCATAATCATCATCCATGTCATCATTATCGCCATTGTCCTTGACATCATCATCATCATGATTATTGACATTTTCATCAGTTATTCATCATTACCTTTGGCATAAGAAATAGCATCTACCCAAAATATGTGATTAGTGGAAAAGGGTCATGGAGGACACACACGATTTATGCATGAAAAATAACAACTTATTTTTTAAGATGATCAACATCATCATTATCATTGTATTCATCATCATTGTCATTGTCATCATCACCATCATCATCATTCATTTCATTTCCATCATAATCATCGGCAATGTCGTCATTTCCAATATCCTCCTCCTCCTCCTCCTCATCATCATAATCATCATCATCATCATCATTTTCATTGTTATCCTCATTATCAACAACATCATCATCATCATCATAACCATCCTCAATATCATAATCGTTATCCTCATTTTCATCTTCAATATCTGGGTGTAAAACTGGATGCAAAAGTGGATAAAAACATGGATGCAAAAAAGGATGCAACAAAAGTAGGCGCAAAAGTGGGTGCATAATGGGGTGCACCAAAAATGGATGCAAAAGGTGATGCAATCATGGAAGCAAAACATGATGAAAAAATTGGTGCAAAAGTGAATACAACCATGGATGTAAAATTGGATACAAAATTGGATGCGAAAGTGGATGCAACAAAAGTACATGAAAAAGGAGTCGTAACACCCAATGCAAAAATTGATGCAAAAGTGGATGCATAAAGGGATGCAATAACTGATGTAAAATTGGATGCAAAAAAAGATGCAAATGTGGATGCAAAAGTTGAATCAAAAGTGGGTATAAAAGTAAGTACAAAAATGGGCGTGAATTGGGACGCGACAAAAGTGGATACAATAGTAGATGCAAAAAAAGACGTAAACATGGATACAAAATGGGATGCAAAAAAGGGATGAAAACGTGAGTGAAAAAGTGGACAAAAAAATGGATGCAAAAGTGGATGCAAAAATGGTTGAAACAAAACAAGATGAAAAACTAGACTCAAAACAGGATGCAAACTTTGATGCAAAACTTGGCGCATGAAGGGATGCAAAAAAAGAAGCAGAAGTGGATGCAAAAGTGGATGTAAAAAAGGATGCAGAAGTGGATGAAAACAAGGGCATAAAAGTTGAGGCAAACATGGGCGTAAAAGGGGGCGCAACAAGAGTATATGTACAAACTAGGTGCAAAATTAGGTGCAAAACTAGGTTCAAAACTTGTCGCAAAACCTAATGCAAAACCTGGCGCATAACCAGGTGCAACACGTGGTGAAAATTACGCTGTAATTTGTGCCAGATTTAAAAAAGGATGTAAAAAATGCCTAAAATAGCACTAACCCATGAAATTGTGCCATTTTGTCCAAAAAATGAAGAAAAATACACTGAAAGATGGTCTAGACGCAAAAAAAGATGCAAAAAGAGACGCTAAATCCAGTTTTTGTTGTAGTGATACATTACAATATTTGAATCTTGGAGAAATCAGTTACCAAGGTAGCATAGGAGATACCTGAAACAAATACATATCAAAGTCATATACAAAATAATATCTGAGGATGCCATGTTCAATATAGTGGAACACTAGCTCTTTTACAATATTTGATTACATCATATGATACAGGTAATAAGACCATGTATATTACATAGGTGGATCGAAGGCACAATATACAATGACGAGTATTCAAAATGTGGAAGTTGTGCAGTTGAACATAACACAATCTTGCACAATTTAGGCTATGAAGGTGAACCTAAGGTCTTCGTTGAAATCCAAAGGAACTAATACAATCCCTACCATGTGAATAGATGTGTTGAAGTTGAACATGGAAGGAACTCAAAATAATGTCAGAAATGAGTGATACTGACAACTAAAGCAAAGGAATTCATCATTAATGGTAGTGAAACCTAAGGTACCATCGTCAAAACTCTAGGTCTTTGTCTTTAGGAGATGCTCATGAGAAACAATAATGCGGTGAGGAAGGAAATTGATCCTCCAACAGATCACAAGAGTGACTAGGAACTGGATACGGGAAGGTAGACAAAACTAATTTCAGATAGGATAATGATGGAATCAGAATAATAATTAGATGAAGGTACATATCCAGCTTGAACAAAGAGAACGAAACAGAGATGACCCAAGGAAAATTTTGAATTGTAGATAGGACAGCTAGACTTATCTTTCATGTAGGAGACACGATCATATTCCCCATGTATAAAGGACAAGTGGAGGAGTAAAAACTCAAAGTGATAGCTGAGCTGAAAGTGTAAACTGAAACATGAGTACCAGAAAGTTTAGAGAGTGATTTGTTCAAGGAGGACATGTTGCCATAGTTTATAACCCAAAGAGAGTAATTCTTCCTTATCTTTCCTGTTAAATTTTAACGAGTCCAGGAAAATCAACTCAGGTCTCTCTTCATTTTTTACAATCTTTAAGAGGGGAGACAATAATGCTTGATAATGTCACCGATTCATGCATTTTACGAGCCTGAACTATTACATGCTTGTTGGTGTTTTCATGTTTTGAGATTCTGAAAAATCTGAAGAAGACTATAGGGGGGTGATTTTTCGTACAATTTAGTCTCTTGAGGCCGGAAAAGTATAAAACAATCCATAGAAGAACTCTCTTCACTCCTGGAGGACTAAGGTATACCTTTTTTGTACTTAGTCGACAAGGTCGGAAAAAGGGGTAAACTAATACCAGACTGATGCACCTTCATAAGTGGAAGGTAGCTTGAGTTTAAGGAGTGTGAAGGAAGGAAAGATCACTCAAAAATATCCATTTGATTATAAGAAATGGGGCTTACAACAGTAAACTCGATGCTTTTTTCTTTAGGTTTTGCAAGCATGACAAAGACACAAAGTACGCTCAGAATCTTTTACATGTTTAGGTCCAGAGCACGAAAAAGAGAAAACTAAGATCATACTAGGTGTTCCTTTTCCATAATTTTAGTCCCTTAGGTCTGAAAAAGTGATAAACCTACACCTGAGAATACTCTTCTCAATTCCAAAGAAAAGAGAGTGCTCCTTTTTGGTAAATATTCCACATGGTCCTAAAAAGCGATAAACTACCACCAATGTGGATGCCCATTGACTTATTCTTAACGAGTCTGAATGAACATGTTTACTCGACAATCAAGTTTATTTTGAGGAGTCATACCTGGGCCTAAAGAAACTCCATAAGTGCGGAGAGCCTTATAACAGGGATAACTTGTAAAATATACAAAATGAGGCTCATTTTGTCATGAAAAACTACTAATAAGGCTCCCGCAAATCTAGCACAATTGCGACATGGGTACCAAAATACTATAAAGTGTTCTAAAATAGGATACCCATGAAGAGGAGGCCCTATCCACAGAGGAACAATGATGCAGATGAGGTAAAAATGGTTTAAACACCATAGTGCATGGTCAAAGAGGTAATCCTAGGGTTAACAACGGAAGAGGTATAAGTGAAAAAGTACATATTGAGGACCAAATCCTACCCTATATGAGCAGATAACATCTTCTTAAATATCTTGAACTTGTTGCACTTAGTTAAAAGTCATGGTATTAGTTCATTTATAAAAATTAATTTTTAAACTATAGACCATGGGTCCAAAAAATTGAAAATTTTCTATTTATTGTTCAAAAACAAAAATAAAACATACCATTTGACAGTTTACCCAATTTGACAAGTTTTTAGCTCTGGCTTCAATTGCTCACTGAGGAAAAACCAGTGGACTAAATCGACATCCATGACATCCATCAACTACAGGTTGGTAGACTCTCCCTTCTCCTTCTTTTCATCCAATCCAATTTTCATTTTTGTGAAAAAATTCATGGTTTTGTGTCTACCTTAAAAGGGTCACGTGACATACGTGGGTATGCTACTACAATAGTGTGTACACGTGATGTGGTTTATTGAAGTTCTACTGTACTTCAGCATGAGGGCCAATGTCAGTTTGCTAAAGCATCTGATCAATGACTGGGATCATGACCTTGGTGCCTTTGATCTTCAAGGAGAGATTCTAGAGGTCACAGTAGAGGACATGTATTTTATTATAGGGTTGTCCCATAGAGGTATTCCCATGAATCTCGAGGGTACAGGTAGGGGTGGTGACCCTATGCGCATCTGGGACTATATTGATAGTTACTGCCCGCTAGGCACACATAATAAGGGAACATGTACCTCTATTGTTCACATTGGTAAGAACTGTGGTAAGAATCACTGGATCTTCTACATTGCATCTAGTACTCAGACACAAATACAGATTGTGGTAGAGTGCATGCAGGGTATAGTATTTGACTGGTGTTTGGGTATGATCTAGATTATGAGGAAACAACTCTCTTACTGCAAAAGAGGGCACATTAATAACTTCAGATACTCAAGTATTTTACTGGCGTTCTTCTTTGAGAGAGTGTATGCTATTATCCCCACAGTAGAACTACCACCACCTTCCCCTCGATAGCCTAGACTTACCAGATGGGGGGAGGTGTTTCTCCATTAGGGTGGTGGAGGATCCATCCAGAGTGTTTATGACGATGAATTCTATCTTTGGTGGAAGCGATAAGTACCATCTATCAAGCAGTTCCTGTACATTGGACTGTATTTTCGAGGAGATAACGATCTTGTCCTCCCACTAAGGGAGGCATGGGGAGAGCTAGGTATTTTTCTTTTTATGAATTTTAAGCATAAATATATATACATATGTATAAGAGTTTTAATCCGTGTTTAAATGTTTTAAAATGTAGATATTAGACCTGTATGCCCCAATGGGAACCCTATAAAATTTGTGCGGACTATACAGGGAGGGGACTAGAGTATACATAGAGTTCTCAAGGGGAAGATGGATAGGCTAACCCAAGGGGTCCCTACCAAATGTATAGAGAGGATTCCATTGTGATATAGGCATTTGTAGTAGGGATTCCTCCTACCTAGATACACCTACTAAGGAGGGTATCTAGGGATGTTCTACATTACAGGGAGGCCGAGGCAGATGAGGAGAAGGCTTAGATTTATAGGCATATTTATGGATTACGATCCTATTTTTTTATATTTATACAGTTATGAAAGGATATTCTGGTCAAAACTTGATCTATCTATGGACAAAATTTACACACACACACACACACACACACACATATTTTCCTGGTTATTTACATGTGTTCCAAATGTATCTTTTATGTTTATTTTACAAAATGTGTGTTAAGTGCCAATCTAGAATGTAGTTTGCATAAGCATCAGTGATTTTATTTTCATTTCTTGGAATGCGATTAAATGAAATATATTCAAAATTTATTTCAAGTAATCTAACCTGCAAAAAATGAAGTAAAAAAGTAGGGTTTCGCACCTGATAATCCCCATTGAGTTGGCAAACCACGTGTTGAGAGTCAAGTCTGACTTGCAAATGGGTAATGCCACATGATGCGGCATCCCATAACAAATCAATAAAAACCCTGTACTTGGCCACATTATTAGTAGAAGGACCTAAGAAAACGTCTCTAAAGGTAACTAGCTGTTCCGAGGGTGAATAAATGACCCATGCGGCCGAAGCCAAGTTACAGGTATGGCGGCTAACACCATTTGCAAAACCTATGAATCACTCAACTGACATCTGTAACAAATGATAGATTAAATCAGAAACACTAACCAGCTAACTCTTGTACATAAAAATACATACAATAAAAATACAAGAACAAGCACCAAGCCTAGGGGTAACACTTCTTCAAGTAGATCCCATTTCTAGGCTCAGGAAACTTATTCCCATCAAAATCAATTAACTCATATGCTCCTTTATTCAATACCTTTGACACAACATAGGGACCTAACCACATGGACTTGAATTTTCCTGACCCCATGGGTTATTTGTCTTGATCTCATATCAAGACAAGTTCCCCTTCAAAGAAACTCTTGGCTTAACCATTTTGTCATATTGGTTTTTTACCCTATTTTTATGAGCTTCATCTGCTGTCAACACATATCTGCATCGTTCATCCAAATTTTTTCAAGTGTATCAAATGTTCATATCTGCATCATTCATCCAAATTTTTCAAGTGTATCAAACGTTCTTCTAATTCCGTTGTGTTAGGGAGTACATGAATGAATATCTTAAGTGATGGAATTTTTCATTCGACCAGAGTGTCTGCTTCCACCCCATGAATGAGTTGGAAAGGAGAAAAAACCGTCGCAGTATTAACACTAGTCCGGTATGCCCAAAGTGAAAGATATACCATGATGTGCCAATTTGACTGACTTACATTAATGGTACTCTTCAGAATGGTCTTCAAGGTCTTATTTACTTCCTCTACTTGGCCATTCACTTGCGGGTAGAAGGAATATGAGTGGTCTTGCTTGAACCCTAGCATAGTAGTCAAATTGGTCATCATACTATTCTGAAAGTGACTTCCATGGTTAGTGACAATCTCCTTTCAAATATCGAAATGAGTAATGATCTGGTTAAACACGAAGTAAGCTACTGTTACTCCATCTTCTTTGAAGGTAGGCATTGCCTCTTTCCACTTGGTAAAGTAATCAACACCGACAATGATATATTCCCCCCCCCCCCCAGCCAAAACTGTATTGCACATCACATAATCCACCCCCACTTAGTGAAGGGGCCCACCACAATGACGGGAAACAACGGAGCAGGATGTGACCGCATTTTCTTGGTGTAGAGATGACACAGATGACAACACTTCATAGCCTCTACACAATCTTTAAATATCGTGGGCCAGAAATAACTGACACATAAAATCTTCTGGGCCGTTGCTTACCCAGATAAATGACCCCCACAAGCTTATCTACGGGAATCATTGAGGACACGTTCAGCCTCCTCATTGAGGACACGTTCAGCCTCCTCGTGGGTGAGGAACCTATGCAAAATAGAATCTACCCCTCTACAGTATAAAGTATCACCGATGATTAGGTAGTTTTTCACATTTATACATAATTTACGTCACTCTTCCCTCGAGAAGGACGCAGTACACTTCAAAGTCTGGAGATATATAAGGATATCTCCATACCAGGGATTAGAGGTGGAAATCAGAAATATATACTCGTCTGAGAATGAGTCATCTTCAACCACTACATTCTCTTATGTAGGATATTTTGAGATAAGCTCTGCAAAAACTAAGGAATTTTTTGATTTAGCAGATTGAAAATCCAAGTCAAACTGTTGGAGAATGACTATCCATTTGTTGAATTTTCTTTCGATTATGCATTGGGACAAAACATATTGAAAATGATTTATATCCACCACCATTGTGGTTTTCCGCAGTAAAATGTAGTGACGCAACCTCTGAACAACATAAATAGCTGCTAATGCTAACTTCTCGACGTGGGAGTATCTAAGTTCGGGACTAGATAATGCACGATTGTGATAATCAACAACATGCCCTTGGATCTTGTCATCCTCCTGAACCAATACCACCCCAATGGTCGACTTTGATGCAGCCAGATACAATATAAAGTCTTTAGAGTAATCTAGTGGACGTAATAAAGGAGCTGACATCAAATTTTTTTTCAATGCCTCGAATGCAAGTTATGCGGTTTCATCCCATACAAATGGAGTGTCCTACTTCATAAAGCGCATGAAACCCTTAGTTATCTTGGCATAGTTAACTATAAAATGTTGAAAGAAATTAGATTTCCCTTGTAGGTTCTGAAGTTTCTTGATAGAACGAGGAGGAGGCAGATTTACAATGGCCTAAAATTTCAAAGGATCTACCTGGATTCCTTTGTTTGACACTATAAACCCAAGAAGTCTCCTTGAATCAATGCAAAAAAAACACTCATGGGGATTCAAGCGTATTTTTTAATGTTTACATCGTTCAAAAATTAAGCGAAGGTGACCTGGATGGTACTCCTCTTACGAGAATGGGAAGACAGATCATCTAAGTACGACTTGATAATATTCTTAATGTCGTGGAAGGAAAAGTTCATTTCCCACTAAAAGGTAGCCCCAGAATTGTGTAATGTCCCAAATTTTACATTGGGTCACAATGGCCAAATCACATTCTCCATATTCATGAAAGTTGTCAAAGGGATGCTAAAAGTCAAATAATTGCCAAGGTGGAAAATCACTAGTTTCCTAGCTTGGGGGTGGAAGCTTTGAGATTTGGAATAAGGGGAATAATAAATGATGTTTAAACATTAGAAGAGGATAAATATTTACTAATGTATCTTATTAAATAAATACAAGAGAAAATGGAAGTGGCAATGGAGCATGAAGACACATGGAGACTATGGGGCCCACACTAGCTAGAATTCCTATGTTAAATGGTATCTTTCTCTTGCAAGTTTGAATATATGGGAAGCCTAATGTTTTTGTATGGATTATGAGGTTAATATAATTTTCCATATACTTCATAGTTTGAATTTGGGATGAATTGTAACTTACATGGGAGAGGAATAGCCAAATGAGAGTTTCATGGACACTTGGCTAGATTCCCCTTACATTTATGACATCTATGACACCAATGATGGAGATTCTATGAAAGTTATGAAACAATTCAGATATGAATGATGAAATACTAACACACTGACATGTAAATATTGAATAAAGTGTCTTATAGGTCGAATTTTGAAGTTGGAAAAGGACAAGAGGCTCCTACTCAAATTTGGGAGAAGAGGGAAGGTGAACAGAGAGGCCACATGGCATAGCATGAGCAGCCACACCAATTCGACTTGGATTTGGTTTATGGATGGATTTGGAACCTTATAAGACTGATAATTTTTATAAAATACAGGGATCATCCATGAGAAGAAGCTTTTTCTCATTTGTGAAATTGTCATTTGTGAATTGTGAGAGCTAGTGGATGACTAGTTTTCTTACTTAAGCCAATTTCGAGGGTGAAAGATTCCCATCCTAGTTAGTGTTTGGAGAGGCCACTCAGGTATTTCATGGATCTCTAATGGAGTCTTATTTTCAGGTGTAAGATATAGGAAATCATGTGTATTCTTCTATGGCAGCACTCTCTCTCAACTATTTCAAGTTTTCACACCATTTTCATGCCAATGGAGGGATTGCGCTTTGGGTGAGCTATTGATCTCTTTGGGAAATATTATAATGCCAAGTATAATATGTGATGATGTATATGCTATGAATTTCATTTTCATAATACTTTCAGGTATAAATACCCAAAATAATTCATGTAAAAATGTTGAACAATGAAGAAATAGTGTCATTTCCCCACTATCTTGTTGTGAACCATTGTAATGCTGATGATTTCAAATTGGGAGAGAATTTAATTGTAAATTTGTGACTTTAATTAGTTAAATATTCTCTTTTATTTATTCTCATAAAGTTTCAAGTGGAAATTCCCAAGAGTTGTATGTCAAAATGACTTTTAATGAGCAAACAATGACCATTTCCACTCCATTTTGATATATGGCATGGTAATGCTTATAATTTCGAATGGAGGAATGTATATCTGATAAATTTATGATGTATGAAATTTAATTAATGTGTATTTAAAGTCTCATGTTCATTAATTAAGCATTGGAATCCATTTACTCATTTTTATTGCATTGGGAGAAGATTTGGTGCATTTTCCCCAAGGGTCGAAATTGTGACTTGGGAGTTGTTTTTGAAAGAGTAATAACAACCCATATAAAGTGAAACATGATGAATATGAGACTTTGAAAATTTCCTTTACACATAGCCATCCTATTTTCATAAATTCAAGTGACTTTGGGATTATTTGTAAAGCCATTTCCGGCAATTACCCAAGGGGAATTGGAGCCCCAATTTGCTAGTAAAGACTCCCACTTTGAACAGAACATTAAACAAGTTTTCAGAAGTAATTTGAAGGTAAAAAAACATACATGAGAATTATATTTAATTTATATTATCATTCATGTACCTTCTGAGAAAATTTGGAAGCATTTGGGTCAATTTGGAGGTCTAGACATCAAAACTAGTCAAGAGCGAAAATTGTGAAAAAATTGGAAAATTGGGCATTTTAATAAAAAATCCAAAAAGGGGACATTACCATGGCATCAGAGCATGATATTGGCACCTGATGTGGTCTGATATTTATGAGTACAATACTTCAGGGACCACCATTATATATTGAAACCAAACGTGCTTTTGTTGAAGAGAAAAAAAAAGTAGGAGAAGAAGGCAATATTTTGGGGGAAACTATGACTAGGCATGAAAAGAGAACCTCATATGATGGTGAGGAGATAATAAAAAGCATGGAACCTATATTTTAAGAAATGACCAAGAATAGTATGAAATGATTTGAATTTTTGGCTATCCAAAGTTGGGAAAAATATATTGATTTTAAGAAAACCAAGGGGAAAAATGCATAAGTTTGCTTGAAGGAGCAAAATGAGGAGACCCATGAACCACCTAGTTCTGAAATAGGTGGACTAGAAGAAGTAGTACATGAATATGATCAAAATTCACTCCCAATTGACTCTGAAAAATATGAAGAGACATCACATGAGTATGATGAATTTTTTATTGAAAATACTGAAGATATTTTTGAGACACATGCTACCTTGGAAATGAAACAAAGAGAATCTACTGATGGATGCTTGAACTATTAAGGAGTACCTACTGATGGGTGCTCAAAAATCTATGTTGGTGACATAGAGATCAGATTTAAAAATTTTTCTGCAAGCCAAAATTCCATTAAACATGAAAATGAAGACCTTGTAGCAGTTGAAGAAGAAACAAGATCAACTTCCCCATCACCACTTGAGCTTCATGAAGTTGGTCCCAGCAAGAAGGAAGAAGATGAGGAGGTTCATTTGCAAGAGCCTCATTTTCTTTAAGGGTCCTTAAATATGAATTAAAATAAGATCCAAGAGGCCCTTAGCATACTCCATGACACTCAAGCATTGGTATCAAATTCTTGTAGGAGAGCTACTTCCTTGGAGGATCCATCCTTCCTTGAAGACATGGAGAAGATCCAAAGAGCAATGTGCAACATTAAAAGTAATTTCATGTCTTTTCTTTTTGATAGAAAAAATGTCACTGAGATTATTGAATGGTTACATGAATCCTACTTGAAGAATAATGAAGTTATTGATAAGCTCACAATTCAAAATGAGCAACTTCTTGAAAATTTGCAAGACACTTGTTTTTCCTACTATGTTTCAGATTTTCATAAGGTATATTGCTTGGAGGATTCTCATGAAATAATGGATCATGATAAACATGAAAAATTTCAGGTTCTTGATGTGTTTGAGGATTATAGTGATGAGATCCAATCACTAGTAATGGTGGAAGAGGAACTTGAGTTGCCTCTTGAAAATGGTTACACAATTTTTGAAGAAGTGCATAATTCCAACAACTTGGAACCAACCCATGAGGAAATTTTTGAATTTTCTAGGGAGGTGAATAATCCTACCCCTATGGATACTTCAAATTATGACAATTTTTCACTTACTTATCATTTGGGTGAGTTGGTTCTTTCTCCTACATCCTACACTTCTAAATTTTGCAGCAGTCATCCTAATGAAGTATGGGTGAAAGGTTTCTTTTTGATGGTGCCACATGAAGAGCATGGAAATTATATTTCTCTTTTTGATGATGGAATTATTAGAGAACCATATTATTTACATTTTCAGTAGCATCCTTGTTTACATTATGATCATACACATCTACATGGGTGCACCTATGATGTTCATTTGAGTCACTTGAAGGCTCATGGTTTTTCTTGCTCAACACTTGGTTCATTTGATGTTGGAAGAACTTCATCCAACACTTGGGTGAAGAGGGATATGATTGAGGAACATTATTATTGGAAGAAAAATACTCTGTTATTTCTTGATGATATACATATTGATGGGTGTATTGATGAGACTTCTTTTAGACACTTGAAGTCTTCATGTTTTATTTGCTCCGTATTTGGTTCATATTTTGGTCAAGGTTCTTCATTCACTTCTTGGATGAAAGAAAAAATGGCTGATTATTATTTTGATGCATATTACATTCTTTGGGATAAGAATTATAGGACATGGGATCCTCACCTATGTCATTGGAGCATATTTGATTGGTCACTTGAAGCATGTATGCACTTGGAAAATGGTAGTCTACTCACTAGGAGGTATAAGCACTTTCATGATTTCTTGGTGAGGCACCTCCTTGATGTACATTCTTATTATGTTGTTATATACTTTGATGATATATATTATGCACTAATGATGTTTGGAAGAATGCATACAAGAAAATGGGATCAAAGAATTCTCTTTCCAAATGGTATGGGTTGGAGAGCACTCTTAATTGTTGGAGTGCAATGCAAGCAATGGGACCCTGGGATAGTTTTTAGTCCCATTGATTTCAAACTATTTAGGAAATAAGTAGTATGGGAGATGGATTCTCCATTTAATAAGGTGATGTTAATAAAAGTATTGTAGCAGCAATCATGGTGGTTCCTCTCTGAAATATTCATGAAATCTCAAAGACTCAAGGTGGGAAGCTTAGTGGCAACTTTAAAGAATCATACAGAAAGCAGGTTCTTCAACAACCATGTTTGAAATTGCTTGAGGACAAGAAATATTGGGAAGGGAGGATTTTTAATGTCCCAAATTTTACATTGGGTCACAATGGCCAAATATCATTCTCCATATTCATGAAAGTTATCAAAGGGTTGCTAAAAGTCAAATAATTTCCGAGGTGGAAAATCACTAGTTTCCCAGCTTGAGGGTGGAAGCTTTGAGATTTGGAATAAGGGGGATAATAAATGGTGTTTAAACATTAGAAGAGGATAAATATTTACTAATGTATCTTATTAAATAAATACAAGAGAAAATGGAAGTGACAATGGAGCATGAAGACACATGGAGACTATGGGGTCCACACTAGCTAGAATTCCTATGTTAAATGGTATCTTTCTCTTGCAAATTATAATATATGGGAAGCCTAATGTTTTTTTATGGATTATGATGTTAATATACTTGTCCATATACTTAATAGGTCTAATTTGGGATGAATTGTAACTTACATGGGAGAGGAAGAGCTAAATGGGAGTTTCATGGACACTTGGTTAGATTCTCCTTACATTTATGACATCTATGACACCAATGATGGAGATTCTATGATAGTTATGACACAATTCAGATATGAAGTCTGAAATACTAACATAATGAAATATAAATATTGAATAGAGCATCTTAGAGGTTGAATTTGGGAGTTGGAAAGGGCCAAGAGGCTCCTACTCAAATTTGGGAGAAGAGGGAAGGTGAAGAGAGAGGCCACATGGCATAGCATGAGCAGCCACACCAATTAGAATTGGATTTGATTTATGGATGTATTTGGAACCTTAAAATACTAATAATTTTTATAAAATACAGGTATCAGCCATGAGAAGAAGATTTTTCTCATTTGTGAATTGTGAGAGCTAGTGGATGACTAGTTTTCTTGCTTAAGCCAATTTCGAGGGTGAAATATTTCCATCCTAGTTGGTGTTTGGAGAGCTCACTCAGGTATTTCATGGAGATTTAATGGAGTCTTATTTGCAGGTGTAAGCTACAAGAAATCATGCGTATTCTTCTATGGCAGCACTCTCTCTCAACTATTTCAAGTTTTCACACCATGTTCATGCCAATGGAGGGATTGATCTATTTGGGAAAGATTATAATGAAAATTATATTATGTTATGATGTATATGATATTTATTTCATGTTAATAAGAATATCAGGTCTAAATACCCAAAATAATTCATGTAAAAATGTTGAACAATGAAGAAATAGTGTCATTTCCCCACTATCTTGTTGTGAACCATTGTAATGCTGTTGATTTTGAATTGGGAGAGCCTTTAATTGTCCATTTATGACTGTAATAAGTTAAATATCCTATTTTATTCATTCTCATAAAGTTTCAAGTCGAAATTCCCAAGAGTTGTATGTCAAAATGACTTTTAATGAGCAAACAATGACCATTTCCACTCCATTTTGAGATATGCCATGGTAATGCTTATTATTTCGAATGGATGAATGTATATATGATAAATTTATGATTTATAGACTGTAATTAATGTGTATTTAAATTATCATGTTCATTAATTAAGCATAGGAATCCATTTTACTCATTTTTATTGCATTGGGAGAAGATTTGGTGCATTTTCCCCAAGGGTCGAAATTGTGACTTGGGAGTTGTTTTGGAAAGAGTCATAAAAACCTATATAAACTGAACCATGATGCATATGAGAATTTGAAAAGGTCCCTTACACATACCCATACTATGTTCATAAATTCAAGTGACTTTGGGATTATTTGTGAAGCCATTTCCGGCAATTACCTAGGGGGAATTGGCACCCCATTTTGCTAGTAAAGACTCCTACTTTGAACAGAACATTAAACAAGTTTGTAGAAGTATTTGGGAGGTAAAAAAACATAAATGAGAATTATATTTAAGTTATATTATCATTCATGTACCTTTTGAGAAAATATGGAAGCATTTGGGTCAATTTGGAGGTCTAGACATCAAAACTAGTCAAGAGCGAAAATTGTGAAAAAATTGGAAAATTGGGCATTTTAATAAAAATTCAAAAAATGAGACATTACAATACTGTAATGTCCCTTTTTGAAAATTTTATTAAAATGCGCAATTTTCCAATTTTTTCACAAATTTGGCTCTTGACTAGTTTTGATGTCTAGACCTCCAAATTGACCCAAATGCTTCCAAATTTTCTCTGCAGGTAAATGAATGATAATATAACTTAAATATGATGCTCATGTATTTATTTTTACCTCCCAATTACTTCTGCAAACTTTTTTAATGTTCTGTTCAAAGTAGGAGTCTTTACTAGCGAATTGGGGCTCCAATCCGTCCCGGGTAATTGCTGGAAATGGCTTCACAAATGATCCCAAAGTCACTTGAATTTATGAAAAGAGACTGTGTATGTGTAAGGTACCTTTTAAAAGTCTCATATGTATCATGGTTCAGTTTATACAGGCTGTTATGACTCTTTCCAAAACAACTCCCAAGTCACAATTTCGACCCTTGGGGAAAATGCACCAAATCTTCTCCCAATGCAATAAAAATGAGTAAAATGGCTTCAAATACTTAAGTAATGAACATGAGACTTGAAATAAACATTAATTACAGTCCATAAATCATACATGTATCAGAGATACATTCCTCCATTTGAAATAATAAGCATTACCATGGCATATATCAAAATAGAGTGGAAATGGTCATTGTTTGCTCATCAAAAGTCATTTTGGCATACAAATATTGGGAATTTTGGCCTGAAACTTTTTGAGAATGAATAAAAAATAATATTTAACTGATTAAAATCATAAATGGAGAATTAAAGGCTCTCCCAATTTGAAATCATCAGCATTGCAATGGTTCACAACAAGATAGTGGGGAAATGACACTATTTCTTCATTGTTCAACATTTTTACATGAATTATTTTGGGTATTTAGACCTGAGAGTCTTATGAATGTGAAATATAGAGCATATAAATCATCACATAATATAATTGGAATTATAATCTTCCCCAAAGAGATCAATAGCTCACCCAAAGTGCAATCCCTCCATTGGCATGAATATGGTGTGAAAACTAGAAATAGTTGAGAGAGAGTGCTGCAATAGAAGAATCCACATGATTTCTTTTAGCTTACACCTAAAAATAAGACTCCATTAAATATCCATGAAATACCTGAGTGGCCTTTCCAAACACCAACTAGGATGGGAATCTTTCACCCTCAAAATTGGCTTAAGCAAGAAAACTAGTGTCGAGCACCCTAATTGCAGATAAGTTATTATCAACACACAGAGCTTACGAAATTCATTGTCAACCCGAGGAATTCTTTTGTTTCAAAGGGTAAGTGCACAATATATGCTAAACACCAAATCATTGTAGTGAATACTGTTCTTAAACAACTATGTTCATCCCTCAAACTTTGTGTGATCCCACCAATCTTCTAACTCTACAATTTCAACCTTGTCCTTCTATGCATCAACCAGAAATGAAATCAACAATTACTGAATGAAAGGAAATCCTATTCACAGCCCAAATTAAAGGAATTGCCTATTGATCTAATCACACTCGGAATCTGTAACCATAAATTAATTGTAATCTAGAAATTCAATTGCGACAGATCAAGCTCGGCTATTCTAAGAATTGAATTGCAGAAATAAAGATCAAAAATTATAACAATCCAAGAATTACACAGGGTTCGTGGGATGTCAACCTGAAACCATGAGATGAACAGAGTTGTGTACAACTATTGAATAAATTGCATAAAGATTATCTACTCAGTCGACTGTTACAGTTATTGATCTTAGGAAAATGCAATGCTGTAAATCACACACACTACTGCTACGCACACAGAAAATATGATTAACGAAACATCACACAACCACAAATTGAAAGATCCTACCTTAACTCAGCAATCTCTGCAGAAGGCGGGCCCAGCCTTCACACAGAGACGCTGGATGAACAATGTACAGCTCCCTTAAACCAGCAGTAACTCTTTGTATTAAAAAGGAAGGATTATTACAGATTGCTCTCACTTTTAATACACCGAATGAATTAACTATCTTCCAACCCCCCTGGGTCGAGACAGCCTTCTGCATTTATACATACAAGCGATAACATCCAATCCTATTACAAAGGGCAGCCATGAAGATATCTGATCTTTAGGCGCCCTGAATAACACCGATTGTTACAAGACGTGGCATGATACAATTATAGAAAGTGCGAGAAGACTGTTGACTGGCCCAGAAGTGGCGATATTCTCAGATCGCCATAATATTCGAGCAGCTACACTGGAGATCCCTCGATCATAGCACATTCTGTTATGGCTACTCTGACCAGCTCTTGTTTGGAATGTCACGTGCCTCAATCGATGATGGACAGGTTGAGGATCTCTTTTGTGTCACGACCATCCCTCGTCCCTAGACTTGTTCAGTGTTATTCCCCTGCATTCTGCTCATCTCACATTATCTTCATAGATCACACATATTAGCACAATTTCGAGAGATAAATAGCCTTAATTGTCACAAGAATAAGCATTAATAAGGTAAAACAATAATCAGTCTTACCTTGACAATTTAGGGAATAAAGTGAAGAAAGTCAGTCTGATTGGCATGCTAAGCAGTGTAAAACAAAGGAAGAAAGGTGATTAAAGGTGGTTAAAAAGGGACCAAATTTGGACTCAACATCTCCCCCCAACTATCCTGTTGCATGTCCTCATGCAACACCCTGCTTCACTTGGAATCTGAATCCTGCATTGAGCTCTGTTCGTGGAGAGAAGAAAAATTGTAGGGAAACTCAGGTTTCTTATCTGCCTTCAGAAAACCTCTGTGAATAACCCAGAACTGCCAACATTTCCGCTCCTCTGCCCTAGTCATGGAAAAATCCATGTTGTATGGTTCTGCTGGCCACCAAATAAGAGGAAATTTGAACTTTAAACCCAACCAGTTGACTCCACATTCCTTCATACACCCTACATAACCCTTGACTCTTGAGAGTGCATGTTTAAAATTTTTAAAGCAGTAGGGGTCCCTGTTTCTCAGTGCAGAGGAGGCAGCCTGCCATCTGTGCCGGCTGCCATCTAATGCAACCTGCTGTTGCCTAGAAATAGATTTGGTACATGTGGAGATTACCTCCTCCTGCAGTTTCATGATGTGTTGCTCCTGGGAAGGAATGGAAAGAAAACTTTTATACCGAGCCAAGAGAATGCCAGGATTCTGGGGTTCACTACGGATCCACAAACTAGTAAGAGTTTCATTGTGGTAAAAGGTCTGAAAAGACCTTTCCCACTGAACATGGTTGCTAACAAAAGAGGCAAAGGCTCTTAGCTGAACATCCCCTGCAAATGGAACAGGATTTGAGTGCCGATCCATAGGGCATGCCATCTCGTGCAGGTACAGTTCACATAGCAAGTTATGCTCTTCAAAGTTGCTCCCAAGGAATGTCTCCAAAATTTTTTCTGAGGTTGCAATTTCAAATAACCTCCCCTCCTGTACAGCTTTTAATTTGAACTAGACAAACTGCTCGAAGAGAAACACTGGATAAGAGGAAGAGGGCTTCCTAGTGCCTATGAGTTCTCGAGATAGGTCATACATTTGATCCTTATCCTTCTGCATGGATGAGAATTTCTTCAATTTCTTTATCTCCTGCTGCAGCTCCTCTACCTGAACACTGTGGCCCATACGTTCTTCAGCCCCCTGCTCTTCCAGCGCTCTAATAATTCTCTTATGCTCATCCAACGCAATTGTCTTTTTCTGGTTTTCTTCCACCTGAATTCTCCATTTAATTACTTCCATCCTCAGGGCTGAAACTTCTGCTGTAAGATCTGAAATCTCCTTTTTATAATGTTCTTCCTGCTCTGAATCCAAATCAATAAAATTTTTCAAAGGGAGGAGTATTGTCTCTTGTGAGACAGTGTCTTCCAGCACTTCTTCTATGAGAGTTGCTGGTTCTTGTGTGGCAGCAATATCCCCTGGACTTTCTTCCATAACTGTGATTGATGCTTGTTGAGACACTGGTTCTTGTGTAACCGTGTCTTCTCCCTGATCCATCTGCATCTCTGAGATTGATTCTTGTGTTGCTGGTTCTTTTGTGACAGCAACACCCCCCGGGTTATTTTCTACAGCTATATCCAAGGCTTGTTGAGACACTGGTTCTTGTGTAACAGTGTCTCCTCCCTGATCATCCTGCATTTCTGAATCTGATTCTCGTGTTGCTGGTTCTTGTGTGACAGCAACATCTTTCAAAC
Source organism: Pseudotsuga menziesii (assembly GCA_001517045.1). Classification (NCBI taxonomy): domain Eukaryota; kingdom Viridiplantae; phylum Streptophyta; class Pinopsida; order Pinales; family Pinaceae; genus Pseudotsuga; species Pseudotsuga menziesii. The sequence goes on along the minus strand of LPNX010286218.1, from coordinate 131,727 downwards.
TCTCCTCAGCATCCACCTCCATTGCTTTTGGGGGCACTGGTTCTTGTGTGGCAGTGTCTCCCTCCTGTGATTCTGAATCCACTGGTTGTGTTGCTGGTTCTTGTGTAACAGCAACATCTTCGTTCCCTTGCTTCTGGGATTGGATATCTTCCCCATAGTACAGCTCTTCCTCAAGGACCTCAGTGTCACCTGAGGCTATTGTCTGTTCATCCTCACTCCACTGTGTATCGGGTATGATATCTATCCCTGGGTCATCTTCTAGTTGAAATTCAGGAATTCCCAAGGATGTTGGTTCTTGTGTAACAACATCCTGGATTACCTCTTCATCCTCCTGTGGCTGCATTTCTTCTCTAAGATTTGTATCATGGGGACATTCTGGGGCCATAGTGCCAAACTATTCATTAGGTTCCAGAGTGTCCTCCATTCCAGATTCTTCTCCCCTTTCCATCTGCATTTCTGAAATTGCAATCCCCCGTTCAGGTTCATCAATGTTCTGCCCTCGTGGCTCAGTTTATATCATCTCTATATCGTGGGAGCATTCTGGGTTCACAGTGTAATCCTTATTTCCATCATCACTCCTGATTTCATTGTTTTTCTCCTCTGTCCTAGGATTAGTAGCAACCTCGGCAAGGATGATCAAAGATGCTGGTTCTTGTGTTGCAGCATCTTCTTCTTCTGCAGGTTCTTCCCTTGTAGACGTGGGCTGTTGCATTGTGCGCACTATGATCCCATGGCCTTTCTTTTTGAAAATTTCCCCACAATTAGGGCAAATCACCTGCTCCTCCTCCCTGTCAGGGTCAATAGAGTCTGCTCCCTCAAGGTGGTCTATCGCCTCCACCAATGTATACATTCTCTTCTCACCTTGTTTCCTACAAGTTTCCTTCCATGTCTCCACTTCCCTTCGAAGTATTTGGACTTCCTCCTTTAATACTGTGTTTTCTTCCAGAAGTCCTTCAAGGCTGGGTTCTCCCTCAACTGGCCTTTCTGGAGCATCCATTGGCCTTGGTACAAGGATTGGGATCTCAACCTGTGACTCCAAGGTTTCCCATCTTTTTCTGGCTGCCTCTGAGATTGCATTTGGTTTGAGTCTTTTGCCTCTTATTGGTGCAGTTATGCTCGGCTCCTTAATTGGTCTCTTTCTTCCTTTTCGTGACATTTTCATTTGAGGGGCTGACTTATCGGGATTCACTGCTGGGGTCAAAGGAATGTTTTCTTGCGTCTCAGATCGCTCCTCCTCAATTAGGGTTCCTCCTTCCCACTCAGGTGAGGATTCCACAGTGACCGGCTCCATCTGTTCCATCTGTTCTTCAATTTCCTTAGCTCTGTCATCTTCAGGTTCAATTGTCGCAGCATTCAATGCTGCTCCAATTTCTCCTTCTGATGACAGAGCTACCCTGTTGTCTGCATGTCTCTCAAGATTTTTATCAACACTTTCCCTCAATGGTTCTGCTTGTGTCCCCTGTTGTACTTGTTCTGGTACAATATCACCCCCCCCCAACTATATTGGAGGGACTCCGATCCTCCTGATGATGTTGAAGCTGTGCCTGTTCTGCCGGGAGACCCAGGACAGGAACATGCTCCTGAGTGTGGGCTGTGAATTGATCCCAGGTGATATTGTGCTAGGCCAGGGTTCTTGAAATGATTAATTTTATAAGACCATGGTGGGTTAGGGAAACATGTGGATGTTTGGCTGTTTGAACAAACATCGCCATCTGGCGTAGGTTATGGAACAGATAGTATGGAATATTCAACAAAATGCCATGGCGAAGATGGGAAAGCAAAGGTAGTTCAGAATTATAAACAACTTGGTACCTACCTTCGCAAGTGATGTATTTCTTAAGGAAGACAGCAACCTGATCCCATGTTCGCGGTAGTGATTGCAGTACAATTCCTCTCTTTGATGATTGAACGTGCTCCCCCTCTCGTAGAAATTCCTCCTGTGCAACCATTGTGGGGATTCGTCGTTCAAACCATGCCTTTCCCACCATTGGAAGAGTAGTAACTTCAGATATAATAGTGTCGGAAACTTCTATCCGCAGCCCCCATACCTCAGAGTGAGTGTCCTTGAGGTGTAAAGTGAATTGCAAAGCTGCTTCCCTGTTAAATCCATCTAGTCGCTCAAAGAATTCAATCCAGCCAGCGGCTTGAAAGATGGCGAAAACCTCAGGATTGTTTTGGAGTTCCTGCGTGTTTAAAGGTTCATGACGAGCTGGAAGCCCCATAGTCCTGGCGACAGAGTTCTAGAGTCCGAGAGTGGAGGTTGCAGAGCGGGGAATGCACAGATCGCTGAGTGGAGATGTGAGTAGGGAGATGGAAAATTTGGAAAGTGAAGTGCAGAGGGAGGTTCAAAATTTTTATTCCAAATTGGGGAAGGTGGCGGTTATGAGCTTTTACATTGTACGGGGGATGGATTAATTAAGTCATAATGGTAATACGTATTAAGGCACGACTGATATCATTAAACCCAAATTAACACTTAATCATGTAAAAATCAAAGCCATACCTCGTGCGACTGTGCATCGAATGACCTGCGGGGAATAATGATCCGTGTGTTTGCTGACACTGGAAGGCCGAGCTCATGCGCAGGCATTAAATCGATCATAATAATAGCAATTAATGCCATAATTCCATCGCCAATGAAAATGGAGAAAACATCGCGTCACCGGAGTCGAAATTATGCCAAATTGGCCGGCACGAGTGGAATAAATCAGAGCCATAAGTAATAGCGGAAGCAATTTGCTTTGGTTAACATAGGAGTTACTACTGCAAAGAACAAAAGAACAGTCTGTAATGCTAAAAGGTCCGCCAAATAAAACGGGATTGAATTTTCCTAGCATGATATCGCGGCCAATTAAAATATGTTACAGCCGTCAAGAAAGATCACAGTGTCGGAAAAAAATTGGCGGTACAGGGAAAAATCACGGCTGTTAGAATTCACAATGGCTGGGAAAGGATGTCGCGGCTGTGGGAACATGTGGGTCAACCACCGGGAGTGTATGTTCAGCCGCCGGAAGATTATGTTCAGCCGCCGGAAGATTATGTTCAGCCGCCGGGAAACTTATGTTCATCCGCCGGGAAAAAGAATTTTCGGGCTTTTGGAAAAAAAGTTGCGGCTGTGGGAAAGTATGTTTAGCTGCTGGGAGTGTTTGTTCAGCCGCCGGGAAAAAGAATTTTCGGGCCTTTGGAAAAAGAGTTGCGGCTGTGGGAAAGTATGTTCA